>VMDR010005673.1:0-50006 GCA_007922815.1 Macrotus californicus
CCCCCCCCCCTTACTCTCCCCTGCCCTACCCACCCCCACCTCCCACATTCAATCCTCCCCCCACCCTGTTGTCTTTGACCATGAGTCCTTTATACATGTTCCTTGATCTGACCCTTCCCTTTCTTTCCCCATTATCATCCTTCCCCCTCCCCTCTGGTCACTGTCAGTTTGTTCTTTATTTCCATGTCTCTGGTTCTATTTTGCTCACTTGTTTGTTTTGTTGATTAGGTTCCACTTATAGGTGAGATCATATGGTATTTATCTTTCACTGCTTGGCCGATTTCACTTAGCATAATGCTCTCCAGTTCCATCCATGCTGTTGTAAAGGGTAGGAGCTCCTTCTTTCTTTCTGCTGCATAGTATTCCATTGTGTAAATGTACCATAGTTTTTGGATCCACTCATTTACTGATGGGCACCTAGGCTGTTTCCAGCACTTGGTTATTGTAAATAACACTGCTATGAACATTGGGGTGCATAGGTTCTTTTGAATTGGTGTTTTGGGATTCTTAGGGTGTAGTCCCAGCAGTGGAATTCCTGGGTCAAAAAGCAGTTCCAACTTTAGTATTCTGAGGAAATTCCACACTGTTTTCCACAGTGTCTGCACCAGTCTGCATTCCCACAAATAGTGTTCTAAGGATCCCTTTTCTCCACAACCTCTCCAGCACTTGTTGTTTGTTGATTTATTAATGATGGCCATTCTGACTGGTGTGAAGTGGTATCTCACTGTGTTTTTAACTTGCATCTCTCTGATGGCTAGTGATGCTGAGCATCCTTTCATATGTCTCTGTGCCCTCTGTATATCTTCCTTGGAGAAGTGTCTGTTCAGGTCCTTTGCCCATTACTTTATTTATTTATTTTTAGAGAGGGGAAGGGAGAGAGGAAGAGAGGGAGAGAAACATCAATGTGTGGTTGCCTCTTGAGAGCCTCAACTACTGGAGACCTGGCCTATAACCCAGGCACATGCCCTGAGCGGGAACTGAAGTGACAACCCTTTGGTTCACAGGCCAGCACTCACAATCCACTGAGCCACACCAGCCTTTGACATCCTTTGCCCATTTTTTAATTGGATTATTTGTCTTCCTGGAGTGGAAGGAGAGACATTTAATAAATTGGAACATTTTGGAAATGGGGCATAGAGTCTGTCCCTGTAACAGGATTCTTGGAATCTCAGATAATGCGCTAGGATTGGACAATTCCTTGAATCAAATTTTTCTGCTTATTTCTTTACTTTCACCATCTGTCTTCTAGCACCTTCTAAAGAAATCTCACTGATCTTTCAAGTCTTAGTCATAGCAGCACACAAGCTATGCAGCATTTACTGATTTTTTTGGTCGGTAGTAGAACCCTGCCTTCTCAAAACCCGAATACCTTCCCCAAGACATCAGCCTTCCATGACCATTTGCATTATCTATATTTTTTCTTGATCTTTTCTCATATAGTTGTCATATTAAAATATAAGCTCTTTCATCTAAGGTGTAGGTTATAACATTCTTCTTTGAATCTACATTGTATAAATACATGCATTCTCGCTGTCTGTGGAATGAATGAGTGCCCAAATTTAATTTTACGGAGCCTGTAAGACTGCAAATGAAGTGGAAATGACTGACTCTTGTTCGTATATTCATTTGTGTGACATAAACACTGTGTAGCGGATGGACTTTTTCTAAGGTGGCTGAACCAATCAGTGTATATTCCAACCCACATGCTTTCCCTAAAATGTTGACAGATAGGTTGAAAACTCCCCCACTGAGAGGTGGGGTTTATGTTCTCTTATCTTAGACCTGGGCAGATCTTATAATTGCTTTAACTAAAAATAATGTTGTGGAAGTGACTCTTGTGACTTCTGGAACTAGGTCACGAAAAGATGACACAGTTTCTTCTTGGATTTCTGTGTTGGGAGTCAGACCTTGAGGGTCCGTTACTGACATGAGGAGTCTGGCTGTCCTGGAGCCTTCATGCTGGACATGACACAGAAAGGGATGATCTGGTAATTAAAGGGAGACCCGGTGCTTTCAGCCACCAGCAATTCTGTTGGGACCCCAAGCATCATGGAGCAGAGAAAAGCCGTTTTTCCTCTGCCTTAATTCCTGATGCACAGAATCCATGAGGATGGCATATGGCCATTTTATGCCACTGCATTTGGGGGTAATTAGTAACTCACAACCAGTAATTGGAACCCCTAATTTTAGGCAACGCAGATCCAGAATAAGCAAGATAAATTGTATCTCTGCTCTGATGAAGCAGTATTCTATGATAAGAAACCAAAACAAATACACAAACAAGATAGAAACCTTTCACCTTGTTATTTTAAACTGTTCTAGTTTGTTTTTGAAAAAGAGTTTTATTGAGGTATACTTGACATACCACAAACTGTACATATCTAACGTATACATTTTGATAAGTTTTGACACATATATGCACCTTAAAACTGTCACCACGGTCATGATAATGAACATATCCTTCACCCCCAAAGTTTCCTTGGGTCCCTTTGTAATCCTCCTTTCCCATGCTTAGGCAACCACCGGTCTGCTTTCTGTCCCTGTATATTCATTTGCATTTTCTAGAATTTTATACAAATTGAAATCATATAGTATGTTCTCCTTTTTGTCTGGTTTCTTTTACTCAGTATATATTTTTTGAGATTTATCTATTTGTTGCAAATATCAATAGTTATTCCTTTACATTGCTGAGTCCTATTCCATTATCTAGATATACCATATTTCATTTATCCATTTGTGCTGTTCCAGTCTTTAGCCTCTATAGCTGTTGCTGTAAACACCATGGGCAAGTCTTTATTTGGACACACTTTTTTATTTTTATTGAATAAATACCTATGGGTAGAGTGGTTTTGCCTTTGCACGGTAGCCAAAGAACTCTCTCAAGGGAGTAAATGGGGCAGTCTTAGGGCTCATTTCATTTGATTCCCTTCTCTCAGATATTACTCACCTTTGTTTTTTAATATGTGTATTCTTATTATAATATATGTGTATATACATATATGCACACATGTATATATGTATATACATGTGTGCATATATGTATATACACATAGAGAGAGCATATATATTTATAATACATTTTTCTTTATTTTTTATTTGTTTTAAGTAGGAGACAGAATACGGTCCTTGTTACTCCATCTTGGCATAGTCTCCTTTAAATTTCCTCGAAGTTAAGGACTTAAGAAGCAGAAGAATATTTGCTTCCTCTTTCTGTCTCCCCAGAGTTTGCTTTGCAAGTGCAGTCGGGCCTCTGGAGTCTGTCATACTGTCTGGTTCTGACTCAGTGTTCTGTTAGCTCTGTGACTTCGGACAAGTTACTTAGCTTCTCCAAGCCTCAATTCTCTTCATCTTTGTAGTAATAATATCAGTAAGAACAACAACAGGAGCAATAATAATAATAAAAATAACAAAATATCCATACCATTTTATAAGATTGGTAAAGGGTGACAAACAACCCATGGAAAATACCAGGTATGATGTCTGGAACATTTTAGGCTCTCAGAAATGCTACTGATTATTATTGGTATGATTTTAGGAGCAGCTCTGGGAACAAAAAGAAATCGTGTCAAACCTTTGGATGAAAAGAACATGGTAAATAGCTATACTATCGTGTTTTGAAATACTTGGTGATAAGGGTGTTTCCTCACACAGTCTGAAAAAAACCTCTGGGTTTCATTCCCTTTTCCAAATCCCATCACTAGAGAATTGGCATTCTGCAACCTTTACACACAAAAGCTTCAAGAAATTTGGTCAAATCATGTTAGGGATCTGGGAAAAGAACTTAAAGTTCGGTCAACAGAAATGATCCTCTCAGAGAAACTCACTCTATCCAGTAGGGCTGATGAATAGATGTGATGTGCAGCCCAAGGCTACACAGAGTTCTTGGGAGAAACTCTCCGTTTTGAACTGACCAGGAGTTTTCTGATTGAGCAAGCTCTATGGCAAGATGAGTAGGTGAAGGCGGAGAACCAGCTCCTTAGGTTCAGTGTGCTGGTGGATGCTGTTGTGCTCTCCACTGCTACGGTCTTGAACACCTAGTTAACTCTGCATGAGCGCTCCCAGATGTGTTGGCAATGGAGAAATTAAATGGAGTCTCAAAATTTTTACTTTAACCGCAATTTGGATCTTTAGGTATAGACAATGTAGACTGCATGAGAGTTTAAAAGATCTTTAGCTACTTGAAGATTGACATGAGTAGCTTTAAAAACTGCAGCTACTTTTAAAGAACTTTTATCGATAACCTGTCTATCCCTAATGTAGGGCCGCATGTGCCCTGTTATGAATGGGGTCACAGAAGGCTCGGCAATGCTATGGGCCTGGTGAAGCACCAAAGAGGAACTTCGGTGCCAAAACAGGGTGTATGGGTTCCAAGAAGGCATCTGTTTACAATACTCCTTTTAGACCCCAGCAAAAGCGCCATCGCTTTGAGCCCTGTGCATCGCTGCACCAGTTTTGTTCCTTCTCAGGCGCTATGTAGTTCTCCTTAAGGGGTTAAATGTCCGGATTACCAAGGGAATTGGTAGCCCTCAGCTAGGCCATGCTCTGGGTTTACTAGACCCCCCAAATCCCTGTACAATGTTTGCAAACCACTTCCATGGGCTGTGCAGGCCTTTCCTTTGGTCTGTCTTCTTAATGGGGGGATACTTAACCAATGTCCTCTGTACCTCTGAGAGCTGGGTGCAGACTGAATGCTCACACATATGCGAGGACCTTCAGAGTGCAGGATGGCAAGAACAGGAGGTGGGGCAGGGCCTGGGGTAAGGTTTCTCTTCTCCTGCCAGTTCCTAGCATGGAACTCTCAGGAGCCCGCAGATTCTTAATTCACTCTTGGACTTCTAGGTTGTTATTACAGTATATTAATAAAAATGAGATAAAGTTTATTTTAATTCGTAGTTGTCTAATTTGATATGTGACGTTAAAATATTTTGACATATACTATGTGGGTCTCGCTTTATATTCTTCCTCCAGGCCCATCAAATGTACTTTGTGACTTTATCACAAATAGTTAACTTCCTTCTCTCTCTTGCTTTTCTCCTTTATGTACAATGGAAAGAAAAAAACAAAAACCAGAGGTGAGAAGGATACAACGCTGATGAATCAGCCTAATTCTTTTGTTCTAAGGTATCTACTTTATGGTCTTCTGTGTAACTACCACTTCTGCAGCCTTCACAGATAATGTACTGAAATGCTTTCTTTGACATCTTCAGAGGAGAAAATCAGTAGTATGATCTTTGAGTCCTAGAATTCCTGGATCCCAAGTCAGTCTCAGTGTCTCCCTCATTGTCTCCACAAGCAGTTTGGAATGCTCTAGCTGGTGCGTGGGTGCCAGTTTAAGAAAACACGTGGTCCTAAGAACTTCTATCTTTCTCCTCATCCTCTGTCAACCTCTGAAGGCAGCTGTGATTGATGTTATACCCACCACCCACCTCTGGTGAGACAGGGAGGGTTCTTCACCAGAGATGCTGACTTCCTTATTTTCTACTCTGTGAGCATGTATACCTTCTTCCAGTTGCCACCTCAAAGCTTCTCTCTTCTTAGGGAACACCTCCCTGATGTGGTAGAAAGGAAGGAAGTTCAGAGTCATAAAGAACTGGATTTCAAGTCAATGTTTTGTTAGTGACTGTGTCGCCTCACACAGGTCATTCAACCTTTCAGAGCCTTGGTCTGTCAGGAAACAGGTATAAGAGGACAATCCTGACATGTCTGTTGGGATGATTAGGTGATATAACTGATGTGAAGTACCTGGCATATTTGTAGATCATTTCTTGTGTTGATGCCTCAGATCAATACAAGCACTTCTGCCTACACGCGTCCATAATCCTTGTAACAAACACCAGATTAGCCAGAACAGCAAGGTAGAAAACACCAAGACATAAAACAATACAATTCATCTGAGGAAGAGTTACCAGGTTTTAGTGGATGGATTTTAGGATACATTCAGAAAATGTGCTGGGGAGGTTGACTGAAACCACATGGGGACAGGCATTTTACATTAAAGGAAGAAATTTGACCTACTGCGATTTCTTAGAATTCCCGGAGTGGATACGGAGGCTTCCCATATTCTTTAGATAAAGTATAAGTAAACATCTTAAAACACCTCAGCTTAATGTATACATGGTGATGACATGTTGCCAAGGAAAGCTTTGGGCGTCCTTGCGGAAGCATGCCTGCCATCATGGCAACACTAGGGCATTATGCTTTGGGTCAAGTGAGCATGTCACATTCTTAATTCTCATTTTCCCCCAAACAAGACAAACTGTTTCATAAGGGTTTTTCTCAGTGCTTATGTTTCCAAATGGAATTGCTACAAATTTAGGATACTAATAATTTAGCTACATATCAAGTTGGAGTTTCTCCAGTGTGCATGTGCTCCTTCTGAAAAGGAAGAAGGCAAGCTGCCAATCAGAAGACCAGTTACAGGTTGCAGGCATAGACCAGACTGGTGATAACTGCTGGCACAGTGCCCAGCACAGTGTCCTGTATACCGACATGCCCAGAAAATGTGACTGGGTTCGGTCAGGCCTTTCCTATTCCAACTAAGAGGCCACCCTTGAAGACATGACATTTGCTCAACCTAGAGCAGAAAGGAAGGCAGTAGTATGGACAGTCTCCAATTAGCCAGGAGATTTTAATCTGCTTTGCAGAACTAATCGAATGGTTGTGCTTCCCCAGCATTCATGTGAATTGCACCCTAGCTGGAGGTTAACGGACTAAACAATAGCAGCAGCAATTAAATGGATGTAAATGAATGTGATAGGCTAATTCTCACTCGGAGAACATCAATGTGTCAGTGTCAGTGCACCAGTGTCTGGAATAAAAGAGGAATTGACTGGATGAAGAAGGGAATATGTAGCAATTTTGTGAGAGTGTACTATACGTGTTCAGCTTGACTAGTTGAGAAATTCTTTGAATGTAGCAGGAGGAATAAAAATAAGTAACAGCAGCTCTCCTCTATATATCCTCTTGTGGGAGGGTAAGAAAAAAACACCCCAGTTTCACATAAATACATTCAAGGTATTACACCTCGTGGTGTACCTAACTATGAAGTAGATTGTTGGATATGGAATTGAGTAAAACACAAATCTATTTGCAATAAGGAGAAGGACAGTTTCATGACCTGGGAAACTGAGAATTCAAAAGAGGACAGACTTCCCTGGACGTTTTTGTATCTGTAAGTGGGGACCAATTGACAGAATAAGCAGGCTGTAGAAGTTTATTGCTGCAGGGTGTCAGCGCAGTCTGGAAAGAAAGAAGTTATGGAGCAATAGGAAAACTTGAGGTTGTGCTTACGTTCTGTTCCTCAGCGTTTTGATACTTTTGGGAAAATTCCACGTGTAGAATGGGGCATGGGGCTTGCAGGGAATGTGCAATCTGCAAAAGTTTCTGGAAATTCTTTCCTATTAAAGCATCTGCAAACATTACGTGAGCTGTTTGAAAGAATGGGATGGCACGAATGCAGTGAATACAGCCTGACTCCCTGCCTCCTGCTCCTCGGGCATCCAGAAGCAGCTCTGGAATGCACAGGGCGAGGGAAATTTCTGTGACTAGTCTTCTGGCTGGTGGAGAGTCACAGTCTACCTTTCCACATGATTCTTCAGAGGACATCCCTGGTTGTTGTAGCTCTCTGGTCATAGATGGACATAGTATAGATGGGACCAATTACTATCCTAATGCATGCCCTGTCAAAAATCGAAGGATGGAGGAGCAGAGTGGACCAGCTCTGTAAATGAAGAAAGACATGACAATACAATGTAATGGGTGAAAAGTCTTCTACTGAAGAAGAGATTCTTAAAGGGCAACTGAAGCATTAGAGTAAACCAATGGAAATTGACCAAGATTAACAGATTGGCAAATTGAGAATAAAAAATCTGGAAAGGAAAAGTGGATAGTTATAGATATAGTCTTTTTAAGACTATGTTTGGGTTTTGAAAAAGCAGTAGATGAAGCCCAAAGAAGACCCAAATATATTATATGAACAATGAGATTGAAATAAAACTATACATCAATGATTTTCAACCTTTATCATCTCATATCACACATAAACTAATTACTAAAATTCTGCAGTACACCAAAAAATATATTTCTTTGCCGATATGACAAAAAATAAGTGTAGTTTTGATTCATTCATACTGGACAGCTATTATTGTGTTGGCTGTTGGTGTTTTTTTATCTGACAACCTGAGAGAAAAGAGGTCAGTGCCCCTGACTAGCCAGGAATTGCATGTTTTAAAACCTGTTGTGGCACACAGGTTGAAATTCACTGCTGTGCATGAATAAAGCGAATGTGTAGCTTTAGTTTTTAACCTTTCTGTTACTTTTTGAAGTTGTTTAATAGAAATTTATGAGTCCTCATCTTTGTCTACGTATATAAATAAATTTTATTGAGAAAAATTTGAACTTGAACAATCGAATTTTAAGGAGTAAATACAAATCTAAGCTTAGTTAAATTAGTTTCACAGCTGATTTATATTGGTTTTCCTGCCCTATCCTTTCGTAAACAAAGCCACAAAGAAAGGAGAAAGCAATATTAATGGCATCTTTTAAATTTTTTTAATTTTTTATCCTCACCCAAAGACTTTTTTTTTTTTTTTTTTTTTTTTTGCTTTTAGAAGAGAGGTGGGGAAGGGAAAGACAAAGGAGAGAGAGGAATACTGAGTGAGAGAGAAAGAAACATCAATCGGTTGCCTCATACACGTGCCTGGACTAGGGGACGGCACATGCCTAGACTGGGGATCATGCACACCCGGACCAGAAATCAGACCCAAAATCTAGATATGTACCCTGACTGGGAATCGAACATGCAGCCCTTCAGTTATGGGAAAATCTCCTACCAACTCAGCCACACTGGCCGGGACATGACATCTTATTTAGCAGATTTAGATAGAAATACTACAAATACTACAAATTAGCAAATTCTTTCCAAAGAAATAGTGACGATGAATAGCGTAAGTTGGACTCTCATGTCTCAGTGATTTAAATTCAATCAGACTTTTTTGAGACACGAAATCTTCGAGGTGGTAATGCCTCTGATCTGTATGTTTACCTAAGGACTAATGTTACATATGGGCTGGCAGGAGGGAAGAAAAGAGAAGGTACACAGTTTAAGCAGTTTTAAAAGTGATTTGCCAATAAGTGTAACACATCCATATATACACTGTAAAATCTAAAACCATTCTTATGAGCAGACAATGTGAAAACAATGAAGCACGAGCAATGAGGCTCTATAAAACAAACAGCACGCATTTAAAAGGGAGGAAAAGGCAGCGGCGTAAGTTTGCCTCCATTGAGATAGATTACTGGTTCCATCTATAAGTGGAAGGCAATGCCTTAGACATACCTGGTGTTACGCAATAAATGTGGCGTTTGCGGAAATATTAGTCCATTTTGCCATTATTTACACAGACAGGCTATCACAGAAAAAATACATTTTTCTCCGTGTAAATTAGGTAAAAAATATGTTTGAATCATGCTAAATGTGAAGTGGGAGTCAAGCTAGAACTAGAAAACTTTATGCCCTCCTCTTCAGTCAAAGAAACACCAGCTCAAGTGATCAATATGTAACGATGGTCCTGATGCAACTATCAAAAAGTCAAAAGGTTTCACATAAATTCTGATTTTTGATTCCCAATAAGCCATGAAAAACATAGTGTCCGATCCACAGCACGATGACGTAATAAGAGTAAAGTGTCAAATACTCAGAATGAGCTGGAGCGTGGTTTTCAGGGGCGCTTACCACACACGCAAGTACTTGAGGAGCAGAGGTGCTAATTAGCTTGACTGTGGCCATTGTTTCCCTATATATACGCATCTCAATTCATCATGTTTTTAATCTTAAAGATATTTGTTTTATTAAGCAAAAATCAAATACTGAAAAAAGGGAACATACTCTTTCTTTGTTCTAATCTTATATACTTCTCTTAATTTCTGAAATTTACTAATATCTCTAGGGACTCAGTAGGGACCAGAAGGGAAGTTAATTAAAATTATACTAATTTTATTGGAGGAGAAAAGGTGGTTTGCCTATCCGAATTTATACAGTTATCACGGATGGAAAAACATAGATTGGAATAAAGTTTTATAGCATCTGATTCTTCAAAGAGGTGTGAACACTTAGCTTTTGGCAAAAACAAAGGAAAACCTCTAGTATGAACTGCTTCCAATGTGTCAGGAATTACCCTAGATATTTGATGTTCATCATCCTGCTTCACTATCATAATGTCAATAATTTCAACATCATTTATAAGGGAACAAACTGTTCCTGAGTGAGGGAAGGAGGGTCGTTAATGCTCTGCCACCCAGTAAGCAGCTGGGCCGGGGTTCCAGCAGGTGAACCGCCTGCTGAAGGGCATTGGGAAGTCCAGAATGCATACATGTTTGGACAGAAATCATTACACTGAGTAAAACTATTATCAGGAAGCTTCTGCTGATTTTTAAGACCCATCATTCATAAATGATTTCTCCACAGGGTTCTTGTCATTTGAAGTCTTTTAGGTATTAAAGAGAACAAATTTATCACAGCTGAAAATGGACCTCAATATATCTCCTTTTTTGGCACAAATTCCAATTTCTTAGTTAATACGAAAGATATGAAGGGAGGAAAGAAGGAAGAAAGGAGGGGGAGAAGGAATGGGAAGAAAAGAGAGAGAGAGAGAGGTGGGGGCCTAGAGTAAATTCTGTGACCATTATAAGTATTTTTTAATTTTTATTTTATTTTTTAGAAAGAGGTGAAGGGAGGGAGAAAAAGGAGGAGAGAAACATCAACGCAAGAGGGAAGCATGCATTGGTTGCTTCCTGCGTGCACCCTGACTGGGGACTGAACCTGACATCCAGGCGCTGGACCCTCACTGGGAAGCGAACCCACAATCTTTCCCTTTGTGGGACGACACCCAACCAACTGAGCCACGCCAGTCAGGGCATAAATAATTTTTTTTAAAAAAACCTCTTTCTAGATATGGAAGGATATGACATTTTCCTAACAGTGGAGTAAAATAAATACAATGTATGTATGTATATTCAAGGAGGATGAACCAAAAGTGACAGCGGTGTGTAGCCGTCAATGCTGAACACCTGGCTGTGCCATCTTTGATCTTTATCAAAAATGATGTGACTAGACACAGTATTAAGGATAAAATAATTAAAATGGATAGTCTGGCCATTTTTAAAGCCATTCATTCCACATGGTTTGTGCCATATGTTTACATAAAATGTTTCTTTCTGGGAGCACAGCTCACTTGCTGGATTTCTTGTGAAGTTGAACTATATTTTACCCCAAGTCCCGTACATGTCTTTCTGTGAGGTGAATGGTAGCATACTGTCTTTTCTTAGACTCTTAAGTGATAACAGAGTTAAGTCACTTGGAGCGCAAATTCCCAGGCATGGATCAGTCATGGTAGCTATGGACAGGTAGCCAGTATGTATGTAGTGGGTATTTACCTTCCTGGTCTATGGCATTAGCTTAGCAGGAGACACCTGGCTTCCTCTTTGGTGCAAAGCACTCTCAGATTCCCAGGATTCAACACTAACTGCCCTGTACCAAGTATTGAATTCTCTGTGAAGTCACTTTTTTTAAACCCCAAAGCACACTTTCCCAATTACCATTACCATGAGATTAACTTCTGGCATATGGACCATATTTCAACATAAAAGTAGACATACACAGATTTGAGGTGAAGGAAGCATTTACTATGTACCCTGTGTACATAGCAGTGCACACGGACTCATTCAGAGTGGAATGTACAGGACTGAACTTACACAAATTCTGTTTAGTTTCACGAATTCTACTGAAGTGAATTAAACTGGCGACAGAAGCTTTTGGATCAACGACATACTTCTAAGGAACATAAATGACTTTTTATAGTCTGGTATAAAGTGAAGAATGCAGTCACAGTGTAATAAGGTGCCAGAGTGAGAGTCAGGGAACACAATCGCCCTCCCCCACCCCAACGGCCCCCCCACCCGGTTCCATGCATACTCACCATGATCTTTATTAGCCTTGTCCTGACAACCTGACCTTACTGGGCTGATCGATACCCAGTCCTGACAGCCACATAAAACCCACAAACAAATAGGGAACTGGTGGACACTTTTCAGATTTAGGATCATGTTCAAGCTTATGAATCAGATTTTTCTATGTGTGGACATGACAACTATGGAAAACTGTAATTTAGGGCATATTCTTTTTATCCTTTTATGTAGAATTTCACTTTAATGTGATGCAAATGATAGTTAGAAATACATTCAGTGAATGTTAAAGGCTTCCCATTAAAAATTCTGTATGCATTTTACATTCTAATTCATGTACAGTCAAAAACCCTGATAAAATCACAGTGCTGATTTGACTGCTGCACTTATCGTATTAATGAGGATACTTTATGCCTTTGAAAATTGGGATATGGTCCATTATGTGATTGTAAATGATGTGATTGTATCACGGAAATTTGTTATTCAATCCCCTCCCTCCAGTCAGCTTCGTATATAAGCAGATCCATTGGTGAGCCAGAACCCAGGCTGGAAAACTGGGCTGCACATTGGACATTTCCCCTTTTGTCTTTATTTGCATCTACAGAATAAATATAATAAACATGTGGGTAAATGTGTGAATATTTATATGTATTTTTTCTTCTAATTAAAAAAAAAAAAACTTCCCTCAAAACTACAGGGAAAAGGTCACCAAGGAAGTCAAAAGGAAAGGAAGAAGCGTAAGGGCCTGAGGCTCCCTCCAGGATGTAGAGCTTGTCCCCACAGCCACGGCCACGCCCTTCGCTTCCTGGCCAATCCTGGATCGCCTATCGAATGAAAATCTTCTCTTCTCCCTTCTTGCAACAGGTGAGAGGTTTGAGAACTGTTGTTGGCCAAGGTTGCTGAATTTGAGTTGCATTTGCATTCCTAAAAATACCTGCTCCTCTTTCTATTTATTTATTTTTCTCTCTTGCCTGCCTAATTAGTCATCATTTGCTCCCAGGAGCGCCCAGTGGGAGTGATCTATAAACACAGCTGCAGGAGTCCTTTGGCTTCTTTCTGCCCTTGTGCCTTCTGCTTCTGAATCCGTGGCATAGATGTCTACCTTGGTAAAGGTCAAAGAACTATTTTTTTTCTCCTCCTGCTCATCACTAGAGACATAAACACCTCGCCTGACATCAATCCCTTCAAAGTCCCCACAGATCAAGTGTAGGAGAACTCACAGAAATGCAGTATGGCTCCAGCAGCAGAGGCGTCTGGGAAATGTTGGAGTCCTAACTCTCTGTAGCCTCAGGCTTTGCTGACTACCCAGAAAACAGGAATACTGCCCAAAGATAAATATCATGCCCTCAGGAAGGCGGTTAATGAATGTGTAGAGTGTGATAACTGCCTGATGGTATCTGTTAACTGAGGAATGCATTGTTCTTTCTGGTGACTACCCACCATGTGGTTTTACTATTAACCACCTAGTAAAAGGGACCCTGTTCTGGGAGAGGTGTGGTTTCTTCCCCTCTGGCCACCACTGGGAGCAGCTGCCTTCCTGTGTAAGTTTCTCCTATTAAAGCTCTTATGAATTCAAACAAGACTGTGTGTCAGTTCTTTGGAATCAATCCTGAATTTAGGTTTTGGGAGCTTCTCCCAACAAGTTAGAGCACTGTCCAAAGAAGCAGCTTTAAAACTCAGTTTAAATCACAGGAGGGGACTACCACCCTCAGCCGAGTAGCTCTCATAGCTTCAAAGGACTACACACTCCATTGCCTCTGTAGGGCCCCTAATCTCACCCAGTAATTATCGGAGAGGAGTCCATGGACAGGGATGCTTTCTGTCTACCCAAGCCACACCAATTGTCAATTGCTGCCTGTGGGTCTGTATTTCTTAAGGATTCTCTTTGGTTTGGGATTCCTGAACACCTGTACACTGGATTATTTTTTCCTTTATTACTTAAAAAAGTTATCTTTTGTTGCCTGGAATTTAGAGGAAGTGACAATGTCCTTCACGATGGAACACAGTCTACACTGAAGTTCTTAGAGTTTGGAGCTATACCTTCCCAAGTTCTTGACACCTCCTTGGCAACCTCACATTTATGACTGCTGTTCTTGTTCGCCTTAGAACCTGACCTTTAGGCCTCATCAAGCTCCGTGTTTTCCCAGAGCTCAGCTTTTGTGGATAAATTGTGTTGTTGTTGTTTTGTTTTGTTTTGTGTTGTTTTTAGGTATGTCTCTTTCTGCCGTAACATCAAAAATATATAGTGCCATGTGTTTCCTCTCTTTACCCCCATCCACAAAGACAAAGAGATGCCTTACAGAATCATTTGCATAGGAGAATACAAAAAATACTGTAAATTGTATTTTTAAATGGTTTATGGGTAAAGGTAAGTTGCTTGACTAAGATTTACCAAAAAAATCACAGGGGATCTTTCATGATGGGAAGATGGGTTTTTGTTGTTGTTGGTTTTTTTTTACCTTATTTTAGATTCAAAGGCCAATAAGAACGTTATACAATCCTCTGGACAAAGATTGCTACATCCTAATCTCTGCAAATCCACTCTGTTCTGTTCACCTCTCTTTCTATTAATCAGTCCTGCAGAGCTGTACCCTGCTCAGTACTGCGTACACACTGCGTTTTCATGCTTCTGTTACTGAGTGGCCTTTTCTATACTTTTGCTTTATCTTGCATTCAATTACTCACAGCTTGTTCTGGAGAATAGGACACCATCGCTGCCTACATTTAGGCAACAGCATGTAATGTCATCTTGCTTCATATATTTTACTTCTACCTCTTTTAGGAAGAAGCTCATTTGAGAAAACTTGGCTCTGCCTTTGGGGAGGAATCATTTACCTTCTTTCATTCAGGGCTGAAATTTGTCTCCTCACTCCCTTTGTTAATTAAAAAAAAACTTATTTACATCGTCTCAGATCCCATTAGTTAACTCAATTGCTTATTGTTGCAGTTTTAAGAAAGGCTGAGTCATTTTCTTGCTTTCAATCATTGTCGGTCTATTTTATGGGCTCCGCAATGCCACATTCACAAGCCTGCTTAGTTTCTTTGGGAAGATTTTTCTATTTCACTCGGATGTGCAGCATCACACATGTGGTGCATTTCCCTCCCATGCATAGGAAATATGGCTGAACAGTCCCCCTATAAAAGAGCAGAAAGGAAGATATGCCTGGCAATATTGCCTATCACCTTGGACTCTATGTCTGAGGATGGAAGCAGCCTAGTATACTTGGTTCTTTACGAATTTGCCCTGATTTTCTTCCCTCTTGTCCTTTCTAATGTGTTAATAGTTCCTTAGAATAAATTTTCCTACCTAAGATGGACCTCGCCTTTTCTCTCTTGACACTGCTGAGTAAATCAGGGTGTGGAATATTATCTATGCAACCTGCTCTCTGAGAGCCATTGCTGGCTGAAGCCACGCTGTTCATATGCCATTCTGTACCCAACTGTGGATAATAACAGAATTGATTTCACCCGAGGAAAGACAAAGGAACCTCAGGGCTGCTTTCCGCTTTATTTTGTTCTCAGGTTATTCTGCTCTGAATGGTAAGATCTCTCACTCGAATATTGGGTCATATTTAGCTTCCTTTGTGGCAAACCCCCTGTGGGGTCACTTCTGGCATTGGGCTGTGAGGTGTGACTGATCTATGCCTGGGTGCACGCACATACGCATGTGACCAAATTGTAACACGGGGAATTCTGTGTTTTCAGGTCCCCACGAGTACCTTGTTCTTTTCCTAAATTATTGTATTAAGAAAGTAGATTTTAATCTGAAGACTAAAACTTGGCTTTTCAAATCCTCTGACAGGTGACTTTAAAGAAGACTATTCTTTAATGAATGGTAATATGACCACGAATAAGTCAACCTACATAATTATGAGGGCAACACTGATAATAGTCATTATAATTCGAGTACTTAGTACATCTCATGCATGTTCCACTTGCCTCGTGCTTATTAATTAATTCCTTACAAGAGCTCTATTAGGTATGTATTGTGATTATCCTTATTTTACAGATGTAGAAACTGAGGCATAGAGAGAGGGTATGTTACTCATTTACGCCATAGGTGGTAAGTGGCAGATTCAAGATTCAAGCTAGGTGACATTGGCTTCTTAGCCTTGGCTTTTAAATCCTTTCTACCTCATTGAGAGAAAAAACCTACAACCTCTCTTATAGTGAACATCATGTCAGCAAGATCTTTTATAATAATTTAAGGAAATTCTGATGAAATAATGTAAAATTAAAATGACTTCATTCCTAATATCTTAATTGTGATTCTTTCAACTATATTATTCCTTAGCATTAAAACAACTTAATACATTATCTAGAATAATATAGAAAATTCAGAGAAGTTAAAAACATACAATGATTGTTATTTTTTAAAAAAATTCCAAATCAGGTGTATTTGTTGTACAATTCATGGCATTATTACTTTCAATTTACATCCCTGTCTCACTCTTTACTTTCTGTTGATGCTCACTGATGCTTTTATAAAGTGAAAAGGTAAACACCCATTGAGGTTGTCTTGGGAACATGCAGACAGAGAATCAACCGGAAATCTGTTTTTGCTTGTGCTTCAATTGTGCACTGCCAGACACATGTCCCAGGGCTAAAATTCATAATCAAGTGTTTATAAAAAGGGTAGAAAACCTTGAAGGGTTCATGCTCACACCAACTTTCTGAGCATGTTAACTTTGGGTCAGGTTCTGGAGCTCACAGACTCCAAGCTGCCACATGTGCTTGAGAGTCCCATGTAAACAGAAAGAATGTACTGGATGCCATGGACTTTTGAAAGTTCAAAGGATGTTGGATTTTATGTTTTACATATTATCTATTACTTGCTGGAGATAGTGTGCTTCTTTTTCATATAGAATTAAGAATAGTGAATGAGCTGTTCCTTTGATTTTGTGCAAGCATAACCCATTAGATAATGTCAATAAGCATCAAATTAGTAGTTAGAAATTACAAATTAGTACAAGTTAGCATAAATACTGTAAAGCTTTTTGGGGGCCTCCAAAGAATTCTTTATATCTAGTTCTTGCTTCAACCAAGTCTTCATTATTAGATCAATATATCAGATCAAGAATAAGTGGAACCCCAAAGTCACACCATCCTATCAAAATAATTATCTTTAATTAATATAATTATTGATCATGTAGTAGAAGTCACTGTCTAGATGATATAAGGCTTTTAGGATTTCATGGGAATGCTTTACAACTTAATTATGTTTCCCTGGGAGATTATAACATAATTCAATTTATTTTTCCCATGTGTTTCATCAATCATTGTGTGAATAGGAAGAATATCAGAATCTCATTTCTATGTCAATTCCTACGCAATTTAGACCAGTCATTTCAGTAGTACAGAGCTGATTAGAAGACAGGGTCCCTCCCACATGAGAATGCTCTGCATTCTGTTGGTTTTGTGGTATGTGATGAGGCTAACTGCAGAAGCCTGTGACAACTATGTTCCACCATTCATAGCAAACCAAATTTAGGCCTACATAAACCTTCCTTCTTAGATGTATAAGGAGCTGTGTTCTTCTCTGGGCCTTGGTTTCCTTATCCAAGGAAGCCGGTGGTGTCCAGGCTTCCTTCCACTTGTAAAACTCAGTGCTCTAGTGTTGCTTGTGATTTAGTGTTTTCATTGTCTGTGGTGTGTCTCCAAGTTTAATGTACTTTAGAATCACAGGGAGTCTTGTTCAAATACAGATTCTGACTCAGTAGCTCTAGGTGAGTCCTGGGCTTTTGCCTGTCTAGCAAGCTCCCAGATGATGCTGGAGCTACTGATCTGTGAACCACAGAGTTTAGCAAGGAATGATGTCTAGAGACAAAAGGGGAAAGACCACCTCTTCACCTTCCTGTAGTGGCATATCCATTTGTTTCCTTCCCAGGGCTACAATTCCCAACTTTCTTCTGCAGAGCTCAGCCACATGTCCCCCTTTCCTAGCTACACCATGGAGAAAGGGGCTTCAGGAAGACCGAACGTGTCCACATAGTAGAGTACAGATCCCTTCTCCAAGAAGGAAACCACAGAGCTTATCAGAAAAGCTGTGTGCCTCTAATGTCAGCCATCCTCAGCCTGCTGAAATATGAAATAAATGAGGTGGAGTTTAATTTTAGGGTCTACAAATTTGTAATGTGTTCATCATTCCTATTGCCACTTCACATGGCAGGCTGAGGTTGACAGACATGTTTTGTGAGCGAAGCTGCATGGAGTTCTGGCTTAATGAAGCACTCACACCCTCTCCTGTCCCTCCGCTAATCTCCACCAGCAGCAGTGAGAAAGTGGAGCCACTCCTATCCAAGGTTTTCAGTTCTGGAATGTGCACCTCTTTTGCTTTCCTGGAGGCAGGCTCTGGGGAATTTTCCCAAACTGGACCTCAGACTGGCTTCCCAGCAGAGGGCGCACTGCCCCGGGGTGCTGACCCCAGAGCAGTTCCCGTCCTTTCAGGGGCCAGCTTCTTTCCCCAAGAGGCTGGATGTAGGGCTGCAGGAGAGTCAGAAGTGGGTTCTCATGAAGAGAAGGGATGAAGACTATTTTAAGGGAGAAAATCAAATTAAATCATTTCAGATATGAATCAGTGACTTTTAAAGTGAAAAGTCTATTTGACTACTGTTAATGGGCAGCTTTCTATAATTCTCAGTGCTTGCAAGACTAAGTTCCCTTTCTTAAAGCTTCTCCAAACCTTGCACCGCCCAGCATTTGTATCTTTCACTTTAATGAGTGCTAAATAAGAATTATATAATGAATTTTAATAATTCTCACTGGACAGATAATTAAGCAGGGAGCCGTCTTTAGAACTGTTAGTCTTTCTGCCTCTTACAGACAAGCGCTTCCACAGATTCCAAAGAAAGAGGTCATATAGATATAAAGTGATGTGTGGGTTAGTAAATTTTCTCAGTAGCAAATAACCTAATAACCTCCTGAGTGAGTTAAAATAATGAAATAAAAACGCACTTTTTGTGGCCCACCTTCCCTGAACTCTACTCTCCATTTTCCCCAAACTCCTTGGCACAGGAAATGAACCCGCAGCACCTTTGCAGGGGCTCAAGTGTGCCGATCCCAAGTTTTCCAAATTCTCTGTTCCTCTGTAAATCATACGGGCATGACCCAGCACAGTCATTCATTACAAAATTCTTTTCTTTCTATTTTTTTTCCAACAGCTTCTGTTTTTCCTCATTTTTGATGGATTCTACCACAAACTTCAGCTAAAGTGAGTGCAGACGACCATAACATTACTCTTACATAGAGGGTATTTTATTAAGTCCAGCAGTTAAAAATGTACAAAGTTCCTTGTAATAATCCATTCATTCTGTTCTCTCTTGATTCTTGGAGTAAGCCTGCACAATTATTCAAATCCCAGCTTTTAGCTACAGCATACACCTCGCCATGGGGCTATGCCTCTGTAATCTTGCTTTGGTCTTGCATGTCAAATGGAATTAACTCCCATAAGAAATGTGTGCGAAGACAACCCGAAGTGTCTAATCCTGCTGCTGTCTTACATTGCTGAAACTCTGAGCTGTCATCTTTTTCTATTGCTTTGTTGAAGTTCTCACTTAGGCTTCAGTCCATCCAAAGCTGAAGTTTTAGGAAAATTTGCATTTTTATGTATTTTTTCAGTTATGCTCTCCCTTGGCCTTTTCACATGTTCTCTTTGTAGAAGGATTTTTTTTTTTTCTTCCTTCAAATTCCAAGACCATTTTATACACAGTGGACTTTCAACGAGAGGTGAATTCGCTTTCCCTCTCACCCCCAGGGGAGTACACAAGCTGAAGCACACACAACACTAGCTGAGGTTTCACAAGCCAAATTGAAACAGATACGGGTGAGGGTGCGCGTGTGTGTGTGTGTGTGTGTGCGCGTGCGTGTGTTTCTTGGTGTTCTATGAAAGAGAGGACAGAAGAAATAATGATGTCATTATTACTATACCTTAACCACTCAACCTAGCTAATCACAAAAACTAATTCTGTCTCGATTGAATCTCAAACTGCATCATCTCCCCTCATGAATAAAATGCTTGATGAAATGAGCTTGGTTAGTCTACTTGTATGTTGTATTAAGAGCAAATTAGTTTGATGAGTAATTTCATACTCTTTCTTCCTTCTCTAGGGGGCCTACTATTTAAAAACGCTGAGACGGTCCTCTTCCTTTGCCAACATATCCTGAACTCTATTCGCCACTTCCTGCAGTTCCTAGACATGAGGAGTTTGGAAGAATTTTCAGTGTCTGCAAAAACAAAGCGAGCACTTCATATTTTTGAATTCCTTTGAATGAGTAAGACCAGATTATTCTATTCTTTCTGAGTGACTTATCCTCTGGCCCCAGTGTACACATTCTATCACTCAGTCTGGAAGTGAAAGCTGCCCAGGTTTTGGTGAACTTCCCTCACAGCCTGTGTGCTCAGTCTGATAATTACACGTGGCACCTGTTTTTCAATGGCCAGTTATTCGGCATAGTGGGTTTTTCGAAGTGTCTTGACTAAGTGAGGTGTGGAAGGGTAAAATTGTAACTTAGTGTGGTGGATATTTAATAAGTGGCAAACCGCAGCATTCTCCATTTGAAAGTTAATTAAGGCCACTAGCTGATCGGGCTTGTGCAGAAAACACGTTCATGGTTTAGCCATGGAAACAGTCACAACAACGCTCAGCTAAAAATAATGGTCTTAAGAGACATTTCCTCTGCCCATTCCTGAATACTTATTGTTTCTTTTTTTTTTAAATAAAGGGGTTGTCACATTTTTGAGGAAATACCCAGTAGCACCAGCTTCTTTTGAGACTTGGAAGTTTTACTTAGGCCTGGCCAGTGGAAATTAAAATAAAGAGTGATGTTAGGGGATCGCCGCACGACCAAATTGTGTTTTTAATGTTGTGTTCAATGTTTCTCATAAAGTAATCATCCATTATGTTCCCTTGAATCTCTTTGCCTAGTTAATAATGGCCTTTAATCTGTGGATGCAACTAGTTTTGGCACAAGATAAGTTAACTCTCTAGCATCAAATAGTTTATTTTATCCAAATAGGGTTTGAGTTTGTGGGAGAGCCCTCCTTTACTGACAGACAATATAATATGAATTATGTTCCTGTGCACTCATTGTTTCTTTGTGATGAGGGTTCTATAATAAAACCATATATTCTGTATAATATATTACTGTGGCTAATAGTATTGAAAAAGCACATTACATGTAAATGTCCTTTCAGCATCTGGATGGTGAAGGCAGATTGTCTTATCAAATATCTTTATACGATTCTAGGAGCCAGTTATATTTAGTGTAGCTGAAGTAGGCGATAGCAGTGTATCAGGCAGATGTGATAAAGGTGTAACCAGCAAAAAAGGGTATCAAGGAGGCCAGAGTGACTCTGGGGCTTTGTTAGGCTGTTGATTCCGCATTGTTTTTAATAGAACGATAAGAATTCTGTTTGAAATCACTCTGGTAATGGACACCCCGTCATCTTGGTCCATAAGTCCTTTCATTTAATTTTAAACTCTCTTACTAGCATTGGAGTGTATTAAGACAAGGCACTGCAAAAACCCATCTCCTGCCTTCCCGTCCACCCACATTCCAGTGAGCCTCTCTGGGCACATCTCCAGAAGAATTGTGAGCTCCAACGACACTTCATCCTTAGCAGGACTCGGTAGAGGAAAAATGGCACAATGGGACAAATATTCTTCCCGCCTTCCAGGATTTATACCTCCTGTCTTGCATACGCCATCATATAACCAAATAGAGATCATGTCACGGTCCGAGAGACATAGAAATTCAGTTTTAGATGTCAGACATCTTCCTGTTTCTCCTGGCCACATCTGCATCTGGATATTCTACACAAAACTGATCTGGTATTGTCATTCCTACAAATTCTCACTGTGGCTCTTTTTAGCCTAAGATGAGATGACAAACATCAATCTCTGCCAGTATTAGTGGAGTTTTTCAAGCTTTATTTTTCTCATTGGCTACTTTAAATGAATACTAGCTTTTGCTGGTATGTTTCTGCTCCTTCCCACTGTTCTTTCGTTTTTGTTATTCATTCTAATGTCATTTGAAATGCCCAGCCTCGGACTAGAATCGGGTCAGAAGGCTTGGGAGACTTCCAGCAAGAGCAGGTCTTCTGAAAAGGGTCTTTTGGGCACAAGAGAATGAGCCTTTTTTTATTATCTCAGGGATAGCAAAACTGGGAGAGAGCAAGATGATGCTATGGCCATCCTTTCAAGTGGCAGCTAGCTTGGTGAAACACCCCTGTCCCAATGGTATGCACAGACTGCCCCTTGGCTCAAAGTCTTCCTGCTGTCCCTGGCTGCTGGCTCTTTAGGCTGAAAACATCAAGCAGCATAACATAACACACAGAGAAAGCGTCAGCAGAAACCCACTCTAAGACCCTCGCTTTTGGAAGTGGACTGGATGTATAATCCATACAAAGGCTTTGGGAAGGTTTCATTGCCCATAGCCCCACACTTAACACTGTGACTCCTACTTGTGAGATAGAACGTGTGTCTTGTGAGGCTCAGGTCATCTATTTCTTATATGATTCCCGACGGAATGGCCCTCATTTCCCCATGCACCAAATTAAGATTGTGGTAGACTAATGAACATTGAACTTTGCAAAGAATCACCTGGGTTTAAATGCTAGCTTTATAACCTGAGAAAATTACTCTCTCTAATCCTCAGTTTCTTCACTGATAAACAGGATAACAATATTTCCCTTCCTGATTGTGGTGATCAGATGAAATACAGAGATGTGTCATTGAGAAAAATATCAGAATGTTTATACCAATGTAAAGTTTGGTATGTAGAGCTAATGAAACCACAGATGTGATGTGCTTGAAGAACATGGAAGCACTATAGAAATATAAGGTAATATTATCATTAATATTATTATCATTTTCAAAATATTAGGTCATTTATCTCCACAACAGGAAAGGGTGTGATCTGCACCCCCAAGTTCAAACCTGGACCTACCACATTCAGAGGTTCCGCTGCAAAGAGGAGATGGTTTGCCTCTGCCCCTCCACCTCACAGAAATGTTGCAAAACAGCTTGGGTAAAGACAGCGTAAGGCAGCCTCCCCAGGGTCCTTCCTGTCACAGTTATTACAGATAAGCAATTATCTTGGATATTTAATCTTCACATGTTGTGAGTTTTGAGGGAAGGTTGAGAAAAAGTCAAAACTTCGTGAGAGTCTGTGGTTCGGTTTTTGCAAGAGAGAACATTGGTGAAGTGGGACCTGACAGCCTTCACCGATCAGACCAAAGCCCGTGTCCAGCTGTATGATTTCTTCAGAATGTGGAGACATTAGCTTTTCTATAGTTAGTAGCCAGATGGATTTTTGGTCAATGCAGGTGCTTCATTCTGCCACGTAAGTCTGCCTAAGACTTGTGTGTATAAAGAAAGATAATGAGTCCTCTTTAGGAAGCAGAGGTAGAGCAGAGGACGAATGAAAGGAATCACAAGCTCTGTGTCCCAGGCGTGTTTATGCTCTTTATCACTAGCAATCAACCCAGGGAATGGCTTCATTGACTGTTGCATTATTGAAAAGGATTATGGAAGACGGTGACCATGTCATCTTTTTTTTTTTTAAGGTTATACTCCATTTCCTCAAACCAACCAATTTGGAATCCATCACAATGCTATCTACAGAGTGAACACCCAACACTTTGTGATCCCCAAAGAAACTTGCCAGAATATTGGAAACTTACTCTTAAAATGGAAGACTTTTGAAGTGCGCTGTCTAGGTGAAGGGCAGCATACATTGGGGCCTGTTTCTGGCAGCCTGTGGAGTAACTTGAATCGCAGATGGTACAGCATGTCGATTGGGATTGCCTGGTATCTGGGAACTGCCCAGGTAACTTTGTAACACAGATCACAAAAATATTTGTGCAGTGGCCAGGGGAGTAAAGGAGCAGACAGTGGAAGCTACTGAAGCTCTGTGAGCCTCTGTGTCCTCATCTGTAAAATGGGCTAGAGCTTTTTGAGTCCCAGAATATAAGAAATTAATGAGATTACACAGGTTAAGCCTTGTCCTGGGTGTCTGGCTCAGAGGAGGCACTCAATAAAAGGGAGTAATATTTACTACAAGGAAACGTATGGAAAAGGGCCCTTTCTTCTGTCTGCCACCTATTTCAAGCCTTTGAGGCATTTCTGTAGTAATTGGTTGCTAGGGCTCAGCATCTATCTGTAGAGAAATACATTTTTGTGAAAGGGCTCTGAGGTGGTGGTGTGAGGCGTTTATTAGTGATCTAAGGCAACATGAGTTGCCTCTGGTGTTTATTGACCGTTTCTAGCTGGAGGCACAGAAATGCACAGGCACTAAAGGGTGAGTTACTGTTGGTTGCTACTCTCTGGATCAGCAGGGACTTGGCGAGCTCTTGGAGGACAGAGTGTCTTGCATCAATCAACACTGACCCCTCTGGCTGAATATGTACAGGCATAAAGAGGCTCCTAAATTAGCCTCTGTTCTCCTTAGCTGGATGAATGAAGATGAAATGCAGTCCCTGGAGTGGGAGCAAATGTGTGTGTGGTGGAGGACTGGGCTGTGCTCTGCAAATTCAGGCCAGTCCCTTCCTGCTCAAAACAAATCTGCAATGCCTTTATTTTCTATGGGCCTATTAAAGTATTTATATTTAATAAATTGACATCATCAGAGATGAGGAGGGAAAAGGAAGATGAGGGGAGAGAAGAGAATGGACAGAGGGAATAATATTCAGAACTACTTGTTTGATGAATGAATTAAAATGGAGCAGGGGTGGCTTAGGACTAACACCGTTTTTCCAAAGTGTATATTGATGAAATGGACTAATGTTCTGGGCAGAGGTGTAAGGTGTGGTAATAGCCAGCTGATCAATTTTTAATAGCACCTAGAAAAATGTTGTTTCTCAAAAAATGTTCCTTTGAATATTAATTTAGCTAAGAATGTCAGAGACCTGGCTAAACCACATGAAATTCTGAAATCATATAAAAGTTGCCCTTCCAGGATATGGTGAGGGTGCCCTACAAATAATGTTCTTGTTTTTGAGAAATGTTAGCATATATCTAGGGATTTTCTTCTCCCTCCTCCCTAGCTATAATTTGTCCTTTGGTTAAAAAAAAAAAAAAAAAAAGGAGGAAAGGGAAGGACTCTCCAGGTGAAAGCATACCTTTGTACATCCTCACATTTCTAGGTTTTCTATATGATCCAACGGCTTTCATTTCATTGCTTGTTTGAGAGCTATTGGTACTAAAAATGCTGGTAAGAAACAGTAAACCCATGAATCGGATACTCTTTGTTAAGAAATTTCCTTTGCTTGCTTTCTATGAGGCATCAGGCCAGTACACTGAATACTGTTCCGGATGAGCATGTGACAGAACCACACCCAGCAGCGTGGGGTCTTCTGAGAGCCAAAGGAGCTGGAAAGTATGGATAACTCAGAAAGTATGGGTAACTCAACACAAACCCTGCTTCTGAAGAAGCAAATCCAGAAGCTTGGTAGGCATCTGTTCATACACAAATAGGTCGCCTCTACACACACTTGAACTATGAAGAGCTGTAAGAAGTATTTCTTTCTCAAAGTTACCAGACCCTCTCAGGATTATCTTCCTTAGGGGAACAGATTGTGAACCTTAGAGGCTTGTGGTGGCCTGGATAAGCTTGAGGATTCCTTTCTTGTTCATAATAACAATTAGCATTTATGGGGCACTTAGTGAGTGCCAGATGCTATGGTACACACTTCACATATATTAATGCATTTTAGATCTCTCAAGAACCGTATGATATAGGGCCTACTACAATCCCTGTTTACAATGAGAAATTAAAGGCAAAAAAGGTCAAGCGATTTCTCCAAGGTCTCTGCAAGTGGTAGAGCTTGGATGTGAATCTGGACTCTTAACCATGCTTATTCTGCCCTGGGCTTACAGTGGGGAAAATGGACTCTGCCAACAAATTACATCTGGGGAGAGGCCTCCTAAAGCAGTCCAATTACAGAGAGCATTCTTAGAATTTCTCCTTCTGGGATCTCTAGTTTTTCCCTCTCAAACAAACAAATAAAATCCAAACAAACTCTAGAGACAGTCTCCAAATTTAAAGAACTGTACTTGAACAACAATAAAAAATACAAAAAAAAAATTGTGGATACAAAAAAAAATGATCAAGTTTTCCTAATTAGGATTCGCTTCTAGGACAGCTCTTGATGATGTAGATACAGGAGCTGGACTTGGGGTTCTCCCCTTTGAGACCAGTAGCTCCAAGTCCCCTCTGTGCTATAGGAATAGGCGCTTGCTCTTTGCAGCAGTGAACAACACAGAGAAATGTCAACCTGAAGGAGTGTGCCATGTCGCCACAGACCTGCGATGAACTTCATAAAAGTGTGAGCATTCACGATGCCGGACAGGGACTCCATTTGCTTCTGTTTGCAAATTTATTTCGGAAGAACTTTTGAAATTTATGTTATGCAAAGATACAATCTAGTTTCTCCTCCTGTGTCTCTTCCCCTCACCCCCACCTGCCCCTCCTCCCACCACCAATACCATCATGCATTTTAAAGTCCTTTAAAGTTTCCAAAGTGCTTTCATATACATACACTGTTCCTTATGTCAGGTCAGGGCAAAATTTTATTGCATTTAGCCAAAGGCCATTTTGAAACTTTAAGAGAAAAAAGGAGACACAACATGATCTTTGAAATAAAGGGATTAAAACAGAAAACTGTTGAAGTTAGAAAGGATTTATGAGCTAAAATATATTCTCTATTAAAAATATGTATAAAACAGGACTGACTAAACACATAATGTGTTTTATAAAACAGTTGGGATTTAGACCAAAACAACTAAAAGATACAAATTATTTAAACAAATTATTTAAAATAGCATTTATATATCTTTGACTTTTAAGTAGTCAAAATATACTCATCACAGAAAAATTGAAAGATATGAAAGTGGAAAATCGAAACTATAAACATTCATAATCTCATTACACAGAAAAAAAAACCCTATGATTGTGTGAAGAGTATAATCTTTAGTCTTAAATTACACGTGCACACACATACAATGGAGTTGGAAACTTCTTCATGCTATGTTCAGATATGCTGAAAATCAATGGTGCCTTCTAATTTCTAAAAACTGATCTGGCCCGTGTAATTTGACTTTCCTGGATGGAAAAAAAAAACAACTTATTATCCATTAGCAATATTTCAGTCACTTCTGGTTTGCAAGTCTCCTTTCACTTTACCATTCAATCTATTCAAAGTGATGGTTTGTAGAGCCTTCTAAAAAAATATGCCTCTTTAGGAAATTGCTCAGTCTTTTAGATTACTCCTCTACCCCTACTCTTTCTTTTCCTCAAAACCATGTCTCCGTGTCTGAAAGACAGGGCTAGAGCTAACATAGACTTCAACTTAGAATGAATTATAAAAAGGCAAAAATACCCACTCTTCTGTGATGCCCAATGTCAAAAGACCTCCCTTTCTCCAGACCAATAAAGCCTGCACCAGGGCACATGATTTGCCAAGAGAGGGTGCGACACCTCAGAGCAGATATTTGTGCACAATTTTCTCCACCCCAAGGGACATCTCTGCAGAGGGGCTTGCTCTGTCTTCATGGAAACAGAGGAAAGGGGTTCTTGAGCCCTTGTCCTGTCTCTGGCCCCACCGGTGTCTGCGTGTCTGCGGCAAGGTCTTCCTCCACCTGGCTGCTCTTTGCACACAGGTGTGAATAGCAGGTTTGCCTTGGGACCTGCTCTCCTATGTATTGGTCAGTACTCTCAGAAATCCCCCAGATGCCTCTGACTCAGCCCAGCTTTTGCTGATGCTTTTGAGCCTCTGCCATATAGTGTAACCAGCCCCAGTCCTGGAAAGTCCTCCCTGAGTGACTGCTGAGGACGCACCTTGTCATTTAGCACAGGGGTCCCCATGCTCAGCACGCTATGCCCAAGTCAGTCCTCCTGAATCTTCTCTTTGGGGGACACAAAGATATTTCTGGGTCTTGCCAGACTGCATGGAAGTGAGAACAGCTTATAGGACATAAATTCTCCATCTTCCTCTTCCTACCTAAGTGGCACCACTGGGTTCCTTTTATGTGGCCATCCCCCATTATGCATGTAATTGAGATCATTTCAATTTCTGCCTGAATTAATGGAATTAATTTAACAGAAATTAATTCAATTGTTGTTAAATTAGTGGAAGGTCAAAAGAAAAAAGGAAGAGGTTTGAAGCTTTTGTAAAATTTGCAACATACAGTCTACATCTTATTCCAAGTTCACACTTTTTCTTCATGAAGAACTGGAGCCTCCGTGGAAGAGTTATACCTCTTGAGTCCAAAGGAATTTTTTCAAGGGGATCGTTGGGTTCAGTGATTTTGGCTTCTGTTAACTTCATACTTGTTATCTAGGACAACTTTTGGTGAAGACCAGCAAACAATAAGATATACAGAACCAATTTTAGCTGATGACTTACAGAGTTGATTGAAAGTTTGCATTTCCACTCAAATTCTCACTTATTTACTTATTTTTAAAAATAGCCCTCTCTGCAATTGTTAGGGAGTTTGAACATAGGTTTTGAAACTTATGCAAAGTGAAACAGCAGAATTTTCAACATTAAGAAGGCAAGAGGTTTTCTTGCAGTTATTTTAAAAAGCAAGAATTACGGAACTCTACAGCCATTTAGTTACGTTATTAAGGTTGGACCTGGCTCACAAGGGGGGCAGGAGAGACTGCAGCGGCCCACCCTGTGGATGGAGTCTGACCTTTCAGGGCTCTGCCTATGCTCAGACTGTGACTCTCCACATTTTTGAAAGATTGTATCTAAATTCACACATTTGTTAAAAAGATATTTAATAATTCAGTTAGAATGACACCAATACATATTTTCCTAGTGGATTTTTATTTTCCCCTTGTTAGAAGTACAAACCTCGGACAGGCCGCCTCTGCATACTGAAAGGTAAAAAAGAAAGTTTTTTTGTGTGGTCAGCAGCATGGTTAGACTTGCTTCTGGACACGTCAGCTGTCATGTGGGGGAAAAACAGTGACTCCTTTGACATACTAACTCTAGCTGGTATTTATAGACTTATTTATCCAGTCCAATGTACCAAGGCTTTTATTTTCCCTCCTTTAATCCCTACAACAAAGCTATGAGTAGGTATTTATACCTGTTTTACAAATGATGGAAACTGTGCCTCAGTGACATTCACTAACCTGTGGAAGATCCTACAGCCAATGAGTGGGATTCTACCTCAGCATTTATGACCATCCTGATGTGCTACCTCCCTTCCCTGCCCTGTCCTGCTCAAGTTGTTGGGGAGATCAAATACAACCATGTATATAAAAGTAAGAGCTATGTCCAACTGGGCAGATTCTTTTCCAGGTATTTCCCCCATCTCTACTTTCACATTATGTTTCTTTGCACTATTGATAAAAAAAAATATGTAAAGGAAGACAGTGGTAAATAACAATTTTTAAATGTATTGATGGCAATGAAAGAATTTAAAAAGGAAGAAAGAATATATACATGACATCTGCTTATTTCTATAATTCTTTGCTTTTTCCTTTGGTTTCTGTCAGAAGAATTATGAAATTATTTATAGTATGCATATTACAATCTGTGATTGGGAAGGAATTTCCTATGATTTGCTACAATTTGTATCTCAGTTAATAAGATATGTGGCAGAGTTCCTATTAATGTGTCCCTTGAAAGAAATGTTGTCTGGGAGATTACATGTTCTCCTACTAACATTGCTTTGTTCGGAAAGGATATACATGGATGAGAAACAATTTCCGTGCAGGAAACGTTGGAATAAGATTTGTTACTAGAAAACCGACGCCACACAGCCCTGTAGGAATGGGGCGGGGGGGGGGGCAATTGGAGAGATAAAGAGCAAAGGAAGATCAATATCATAAGAGGCTAACTTCTGCATGTCATAGGCACAATGTAGTCCCCACAAATATGAGAGATTCAAGACTAGAAAGTGGCCATAAAGCAAACAATTTTGGGCATATGCATTTATTTTATATATTTAATTAAGTAAACATTTTTCAGCTATCTTCAAAAATGCCATCTGCTAAATCAGAAAACGTCCAAATCAACCATATAAACTCTTGAACTCCTGGCCTCGGGGCACCTTATCTTGTCTAATCCATCACCTACAAGACATTTTCTTCTTTTTGAGTTTCTGTAACGTGCTCCGGACTCTGCGGACCCTTCATTCTGTTGTCCCCTCGCTGCGGCAGGCCTCGTCCCATCCTTCTTCTCTCTTTATTGTGTGACTTGGTCTTGTTTTTATATTTGAGACTTTCTTCACTTGCTTTTTAATTCCTCTCTACTGACTCTGAGTACCTTTCAAAAACAAAACAAAACAGGCACTTTCAACAAGTGGACAAACTACATCTAGTAGTAGGTTCCGCTTTTCTCTTTCACAGAATAATCTCTCTGTTTTGTGCCTGACTGCCATTTCATCCCTTTTCTGGAGATCGTGGTGTGTATACTATATACTCTGAGAGTCTTTGGGGTCTCTGCAAACTCCTCTTTCTTCCTTTTCCATTAGTACTAGAGTGTACATCTGGCCATCCATGTAATTTTCTTTCAGGGACACACTGATATTCATTTTTACTTTTTCTGTGGGTATAAACATAAACAAAACAAGTTTAAAGAAACTTTTCTTATATCGTTATCCCCTTCTTTATCTTCTGTTTCAAATTTCATTCTTTATCATTCCTCAGTATCATTTAGATGTTCTACTTTTGTGTTCTCATGCTGTATTATTCAGTTGTGGAACTTATTTTGAAGCAACGTAGTCAGATTTCCTGTCTTTGTTTTCCAAAAGACACCTTGGTGGCAAGAACTGTCTCACTAGAGCATTATATCCTCAGGATTTAGCACCGTAGTACCTAGTAGGAGCTGGGTCTCAGCAGATAGAAACTAACCTGTTCTGTGGAATTCCTGCCTTACGTTAAGGGTGGGATGTTTGGGTTAAAGAAAGAATTACTAAGAAAGAGTATAAGAACGTAAAGTGGAGTTGATTTGGAGAATGAAGAAGGCTAAAAATCAAGTTCTGCTAAGAATATCTGTAGAGTTCCTGCCTTTTCACCTGTAGAAGGAGACTACCATGTTCTCCAAGGTTTCGACCCCAAAGGTACAACCAAGCTCCTTCCAAGTTAGAATTTTCAGCAAAGAATGAAGCAGAAATCTGTATTATTTGCTGATGTCCTTTTAGTATCTCCCATAACTAAGGGCCAAGTGGGGTATAAAGGCTTCTATGAGCTCTGAGAGTCAATTCATTTGAACATGAACATGAAATGAGAGTCCACTTGGTGTGGAGCTGCAGCTATAAAGACAACTGGGACATGGTCTCATTCATTCTCTTTCCTCAGCTGGATGAACTATTCTAGTCACTACAGCTATCTCTATGTCGGACATTCCCACCACCACTCCAGGAGATCTTTAATACTTTCTTGTGAAGAACTCCACGTGGCTTCTGTGCCTGTAGGTATGCCACCCACTTTTCTTTGCCCACTGTGAACTTAACCTTAAGTTTTCAGTAGATGATATACTCCAATAGGTTTCTAATAGATAATGTTAATTGGTAGTTTACTATATATTATATTTTTAGTTCTTTATTTTGAAATATGTATTGTGTCTAGAATGTTTCTGCCCACTGAAATACATGAACTAGATGGAAAATATTCCATTTTCATAGAGCTTACCTTCCCATGGGGGCAGACAATAAACACATAAACTGCATTGGTCAGCATATATTCTACAATAATGCTGTGAGGCAGACAACTCTAAATGCTCTGAACTGAAACACCAAACATCCATTGGCTCTAGAGCAGTTCTGTGGGTAGGTGGGAGGCGACTCCTCTTAGCATGGATTAGCTTATCTTGGCTCAAAACTGTCAATTGGGATCAGATCTGTTCCACTTGTCTCTGGTTTCTCCCTGGACCAGCAGTTATCTGGGGGCATGCCCTCTTCATGGGGAATGGCAGAAGTGCAGAGAATGAGCCAGATCACGTCAGCAAGTGTAAAACTGCTTCAGGTCCATTTACTAACGTTTCTTTATCCAAGACCCATGCCAGGCCCCACAAGACAGGATCAAATAAGTACTTTTCATTCATAGTGGGAAGAACTGCAAGTTATATGGGAAACAGTGGGAATGAATAATTTTATAATAAGAAGGAAATGAGAAATTGAAAATAACAGTTCAATTTATCTACCATAGTCTGCCCTCTTGGTCATGATTATTCAGAATCCTCTGTATGTGGGATATACTCATTGGCATTCCCCAAACCCCACAAAGTCTTACCCACCAGGTTCAAAGTCCAGGATCTCATGATCCAGGACTAGATGGAACTGCTCTTGATGTGGACATCCATGAACTAAAAGATACATTATTTGCCCCTACCCATCTAATATGCAATGTTGGAATAGGGATGGGGTAAACATATTAAACCGTTATACTCAACAAGTGAAAAAACCAAGAGAAACATAGAAGTCACTAGTTATAGCAATTTCGAAATTCTTTTGAGCAAATTTTGCCTGGATCCCCTACAAAAGGTTGATGTATACATTGGTTAAGCCCTTGTTCTGCACCTGGTTAGAGTTGATCCTCAATTTCCTCTTTGCTCTGCTCTTGGAATGCCTCTTTTTATCTTTGGCTTTTCTGATGAGTACTGAAGAATATACCCTTCTTGGTAGCTGAACAGATTTCTCAGCTTGCTTCCTGCCTGTGGAATTTTGGTGGCCTAGAGATCTTTATATATCTCAAACAGACATAGCTTTTTAAAATCTAGGCTGGTGGCAATTTTTCAATACAACTCTCTCAAAAACTTCGTGGTTTTCTATGTATTTTTCCAGTCAACTGCATGGGCCAGCTGCTTGCCCTACAATTCTTTTAGAGACACTCTCCTTTCTAGATATAAGTGGAGGTACTCACCAATGCCTGCGTCAGTCGTGTGTGAGTTGTACCCTCAGTCTTCTGAGTCTTTTCAAGGGTCGCAACAAAGGGTGTAACAACCACTTCTTAATTTTTATCTTTACTTTACGGCACTATCCAAATGGCCACCCCTTTAGAGAGAAAGAAATGGTTTAGTTTTTCAAACTTACAATTCCCAGGACTTCTGAGTTCTTTCATTTCCCCTAATCCTGCTTTCAGAACAGTTTTTTTAGCCAGCATCATGTCTTTCTTGTGGTAACTTATCAAATGCAGACAATAGCAGCTAACTCCTGCTATGGCCATTCTGCCTCAAAAATGTCTCAGCTCAGTGCTGTAAGTACGCTCAGTACATATTTTGCCTTCTAGGTCATTACAGTCGATAGTTGTACATTTTGCCACCATATAATACGGGCTGTCATTGTTCCAGCTTCTGATCACAGTTTTGTAGAGTTTTTCTTTACTCGCTATGTGAGCCCAAACCAGATGACACATATTTTAAGTTTGTTGACAGAAGCGGCCTATTTCTGGTATAACTTCTATATTAATTAGCAATTGGCATAATTACAATGAATGATAAGCTTCATGTACAAGTCCAAATCTAAGCAGCTCAAGCGAGTGTTTGTATTTTTGCTAATGCTCCCATGGGTAGGCAGAAATAGCATTAGTTCAGGTCATGAAGTGACTTGGTTCTTGGCATTTGATTAGGTTCAGTTTTGTTCTCAGCGTGTCTTCATTTTTCTTCAAAAAGTGACTACTTACAAGATGTATTTCCTTTTAGGGAATGGAAGGAGCACCAGGATATAAGAAAGACACACAACATTTATAAAATCTCTGTTCTCCTCAGACCTACCAATACTTAGTACACCAATGCAAGTCATATGGATAAACCTAACATCAATGGGGTAAGGATTTGATTGTTTTCTACCCATAGTTACTTGTCACATGGCATGTATATTATAACAGGGAAGGAGTCAAAAATTGAAAGCAGTTCAATTTGCACACATGCAAACAAGAAAATATCAACTAGTATACATGCTGTGAAGTAATAAAAAACAGGGTAGTGCTTAGAGAATGCCTAGAAAGCTATCAAGCATACTTTCTTGGAGATGACATTTAAACCGAGGCTGAATGCCTTCCAGGTAGAGAGACCAGACAGTGCAAGGACCCAGAAGTAAGGATAAGCTCAGGGTGATGGAGGAAATGACGGAAGACCATGGGGAGGGTAGTAGGAGATAAAATCAAAGAAGTAGGCAGAGGCCAGATTATTTGGACTTCTGTTATTAACACCATTATATGTAATATGCTAATATATAACTGAGAATTTCAGATGATTACTTGTCAAATGCTGAAAAATGATTTCTGGTGAGTTCTCCTCGTTGTCCTGATAACCCATAAGTAGGATAGCTGAATTCTGCAAGTCTGGAAAGTTTTATACAAATTGAGTTGCATAACCAATTCTAAATAATTTATCTTTTCAGTGGTTCTTAATGGCGTATTGGCCTGCTAAGTTGTTTCAATGGGATCACCAGAAAATACCCAGAATTCTTGACTAGAGAGATACCAGCTGAAATACTGAAGAGATGAAATGGTGGCCTCTGAAACTACTTGGTTTCTTAATAATCCCAGGTATTTCTTCCCCCCTGGGCTCCTTAGAGCTAAATGGAAATATAAAGGTGTTGGAGCCTTCTTTCCCCCCTTAGTCTCACTCTTGGGAAAAATCTCTTATTCTTTTGATCCCTAGAGGATTTTCTAGATCTAAAATAGCAACAGCTCTGATTTTTGGTGATATCTTTTCCTGGGGAAGTCTTTGCTGGTGCTACAGATGGAGAGGCAACTCTGGATATAAATCCCAGAGGTATAGCCCACACCCTGGGGAAGTTCACGATAAATCGGGCTGTAAAATAAGTGTAGAGGGGGCACAGTCATGGCCACAAATAGTGCATTCACATGCAAAATCAGTTAAAAGTATCTCCAAATTGCACTAAATTAAAAACATAAAGATGCTAAACACTGAGAAACCTTAAATCATACGGCCTTGAGCACTTTCTAGAAATGATCATGGGTCTTTGTCCTGTGAAAAACTTTGTTAAAAATTGGCATTTAATTGACCAGATTTTCCTTTGTCATCATCTTTCTATAGGGATCAGGAAAATAGAGTTATCCTCTCTTCAAACACGTGAAGAAAATATGTCAAAACCAGTGATGTGGAGCAGCTGCTCCTCTCCTTAGGCCACAGTAACACCTGTACAGGTGGGCCCATGACTTCTATTGAGAATGACCAGCTAAACAGGTGAAACAGACATCTGTAAATTTGCACTGCAGCATCTTGGAGCAAAAGGAAGGGGCTGTGTCTAGATGAATCAGAATGTGCTGGCTGGCAGACCTCAGACACAATGATGTGGTTTTTCGGGACAAATAACGGCAACACGGTTGATTCACACACACTTATTTGTTAGAGGACTTTAAAACAGTGAGCAGAGGTGAATTAAGCATTGCCACCTGTTTCATATGCTGCGCTTCTGTTTTTCAGGTGGGACCCTGAGGTCATCAGCACTGAGGCAGCTCATCGCCTGGGCAGCTCTTGTGCCACAAGGTAGGACAGGAATCCTGCCAGGAGGAGGACTTGGGTCCTTGCTCCTAAACACCCCTGTTGGACACCAGCTGCCAGCACTGCCCAAAGAGGGGAGCATGCCTCCCAGCCTGAAGAAAGCTGTTCCAGCCATGAGAGTGACAGGTTACTACCTATAGGACGGTTCAATCAAAGGCATTGCCTTGTTCTGTCCTCTGTGCTACTGTACATTGGAACACATGCTGCTAGGAAACAAAGAGGACACACGTTTATTTTCAAGCGTAGGACTTTGGAACCACTTGGGAAGAATATTCTTGATTGAGAACCAAAATATTTCATGATGCTTAACAAACCTGCAAATTGAAAAATCAGCATCATCCCATGCAGCCGGGAGGCAGGAGAAAGACCTATATACCCTGAAATAAATTTTTTTTCAAATATTCCTTAAATGATATTTGTGTGCATTTGCAAAATTGCTGCTTTCTGAATCGGCGTGTCAGGCTGTTTTCATCTGAGAACGTGTGTTGCGCTGTAGTTAGACAGCACCTCAGCCCAGCACCGCCATGGCACACCTGGCCGCATGGCACAATGGACAGTCCCGGGAAGAAGGCCCTGCAGCTCAGTCAATGCCTCCGTAATAGTATTTTAAAATAAATGATATGCATCATTAAATCACTGAGGATGACTAACTCAATTTTAGTAAAACCCACAACTGCGGCAATCGTGGTTACAGCTCTGATTTGAATATTTTCACTTTCACCTGAGCAGCCAGTGGAAGCCAGTCAAGCAGATTCCCATCCAGGCTGGACTCTCAGAGGGGCGGGAAGGAGCCTGCGATTATGTAGTTACAGTAACTAGATGCCTCCTGTCCGCCTGGGCTTTTTAGGCTTTTCCTTCCTCCCTTCTTGCCTTCTTATTTACATATCACAGGCATCCTCTTTGTAGAGTTATTTTAAATAATTTATTAGATTGATCTTTTTAAAATTCTACCCTGGCTAAATGTCATAAGGAGAAAAAAAAGTCTTCTAAACTTATTTAAAGGTTTCTACTGGAGTAGGCCAGTTACCTGCTTCACTGCTGATATTCTAAAAATACCTCCATGTCCATACTATTATCCATTCTTCACGTCCAATTGCTCTGTTATGGTAATAGTCAGAAGCACACCATGCAGTAATTACTTACAGCTGACTGAAGAAAAGAATATTCAACTCCCCCACTGTTCCACTAGAAGGTCTTTATGCACTATTAACTCATTCCTGTTTATTAATACTCTACTGGTAATTCAGACTGCTGCCTCTTAGGTTTGTAATAGGAGGACTATTAAACAGCAATTACTGACCATATGGGTTGGTGAATATTTGTTGTTTTTTTTTGGTGGGCTTCCCACCCCCCCTTCCTTCCAACTTGATTTTTAAGAAGCCATATTACAACATAGCAAAAGTAACATCACATCTGCATGATATTAACAAGCCTGGCAGTATTTCTCCCTTAGAAAATGTGAATTTATTCTCGGATTATCATTGCTAGCTTAGGGAAAAAGATCATGGAAGAAATGGGAGAATGGGGTAGATAGTTCATATGTGGGAAGCCCCCTCCTTTGGGAGAGATTCACTTATGTTCCCCTAGGCATGCAGTAGGCTGTTTCCTTTTACTGCCTCTGAGAGGGCGCTGACCCACCCCCACCCTCAACTTCTGAAAAATAAGCATACTTATTGAGGAACCCCAATTTAATACCATTTCCCCCATTCAAGTTCCCTGGAGCTTTTACAAACGGTTGCTTTAAAATTTAGCATTTAGTAAATTCATCTCTCCAAGAGCAGGTATATGAACCCTGGGAGATGGCGAGAGGCTCCTTCTGGGAGAGGGATGGTGTGAGTAATGGGTTCAAGTGAGGCAAGCAGGTGGTAAATGATGATTATGGTAATAATAATGTGTGGCTCTCTCACAGGTAGTGAGCACAAAGCACGTGGCAAGCATTAAACACTTTTAAATAGAGATGTGCCTTTCAGATAAACAAGGGCCCCAGAGCTGGATTTCCTTTGGAAGGCCATAGTTTGAGGTCCAGAGCAGGTAAGTCACTTGGGCAACAACCTCCAAGGAAGCAGTGGCAGAGGCGGGTGCCTGGGCTTTCTGACAGAGCCAGCGTTCGCTCCGAAGCAGCTGGTCCTTGGGGCTTGCCTTCCACCTTCTCCCCTTTCCCTTGGGCAATCATTTGCTCTTCAAGTCCAAATCCTTTTAGCCTTTCAAGAAACAGGTCAAATCTCTGAAAACTCCTGTCTTGCCCCAATCTCACCCTTTCCATCATGCCAAGCAAATGTAGTGTTTACCAGTGGCGGGTGGTTGTAGCTGATTTAGCTTTCTCCCTTTGTTACCTACTGGTGTTGTGTGAGGAAAGTTTTTCTCTCAGGTCCACTCTAAATCCTTGAAGACAGGAACCATATTTTTAAACTTTTCTTCTATGTATTCTTGCATCTAGTTTGGTAATGGATGCTCAGTTGGTGTTAAATACAGGTTGGAAGAATTCAATGGAAATACATAAGGGAAAAAGGGACACCAGCCCCTAGGTTTTCTTACCCTATGGAGATGTAGGTCTACGGTTTGGGGGTTGAGTATGGAACAACAAAAACAGATAAAAAATAAACAACAACAACAAAATAATAAATCTCAGCACAGAAACAGAACAGTACCAAGCTGAAGGATAGCATATAATTGATGTTCAATGAATTCATTAAAATAAACTTGTTAAATTAGCTTCTCATAAGATACCAGAGCTTGTTCACAGTGGGTCTAAGCAATAAAGAAAATTGCAAGGAATTTATTTCATCTGTGACCTTCTGATTTGAACTAGAATACTGTGTTGCTTTATGGCCTAGAGCAGAGGTGGCAAACACAAGGCCCTCCACCTTGTTTTAACTGGCCCAGCTCCTTGTTTCTACCTGGCAACAGCGCCGAGCTCTCGTTTAACTGTTAAGTAGTTACATTTATACAGTCCTAAAATTTCATTTGGCACTTTGAAGGCAACCACGAGGCTGATGTGGCCCCTGGTGAAAATGAGTTTGACACCCCTGGCTTAGGCGGCCCTCAAGGGAAGAAGGGGCTTCTCCCAGAATTTCTGTGGTGGGTACCTTTAACAATACAGATTGATTCTAGACAGGATCAGACCTACCTGGTATGATGTGAAATGTACCAGCAGGCCCAGCCTGCCCCCAAATGTCTCATAGATTGAAGGACCTGGTAGGCACCTTTGAGATTAGCTACTCCAGTGACTTTCCAATGTAATTTTGTTTTTATTACTATTGCTTTTAGAGCAGAATGTATTTACGTTCTTCTGATTAAGTATTATGGAAGATACTGATACAGACTAAAAAATAGAACAGCTTTGGTCGAAGGCAGAGTGGGAGGTGTGGATGCCTAACCTGATAACTCCTCTGATAAAGCCACAGAGGCCCCTCTCGGAGAAGCCAGTGTTCCTGGGAACACCATATAAAAAGCATTTTTCTACTCCAACCGCTTTTTGATACACATGTGCAGGCTGAATGAAAATCTCAAGTCCACATGGTTAGCTAACAGCAGAACTGTTACTGGAATCCAATCTTTTGGTTAATTAGCCAGTTGTTTTTTTCCGCGCCATCATCCTGAGCCAGTGGATTAATCCTTGTCACCAGCAGGCCACTGTTAATAGACACATTTGTGACCCTGGAGAACCAGGCCCTTGGCCTCCTCTTAATACAGAGCTGAGGCAAATTTAAAGTCAACAAGAGTCAAGGTGAATTGGAGGGAGTGAGCAAAACTCTTGGCTAAGGAGGGATGGCTACTGGAGAATCCTAAATGACAAAGCAAATAGGGGTGGGGGTGCTTCATTGCACCTTGGCCCCTCCCATCCTTTCAAGGCTGAAGTCTCCACACGGGCTTCAGCTCAATGAGTCCTGTGTTGGCCTGCTCACACGATTACACCCGCTCCAATCCTGCCTGACTTGAGAGGAACTGCCACAGAACTTTTTTGTCGTGTTGAAAATGATGCTTCTCCTATTCAGAGCCTACTACATTATAGATTGTGCTATAATCTTTTTTGGCATTTCAAAAAATGTGGGGAAAAATCCATGTTGCAGACTGTCCTTTTATTCTTTCACTAACAGAGGCAGCAGGATGTAGGTGAAAATGCCCATGGTATGGGATCTGTATCAGGGAATCTGTATTCTAGACCACATCTCTTCACCAATTAGCCGTGTGTCTGGTGGATGTGTTATTTAACCTCTCTGTACCTCCGTGTCCTCATCTGTAAAATAATACCCTCTGGCTCAGGTTTGCTTCTGAAATACACTTGGCTTTACTGGGCCGTCACAAAAATGTAACACTCTATATGTAGTGACTCTGAGTTAAATTACATTAAAACAAAACAAATGATTATAGTCATATTATGAATAAAATGCTCAATATATGCCAAGAATTGTACATTAGGCTGCATGACAAAAACATTTATTTCAGATATCAGTGAAAACTAGAGATAAGTCAGTAAAGATGATACTGAGCCTTGTAAATATCATCCAGCTGTGACTTGGAACGGTGGAACTTTCCCCTTGGGTGAGAACATCTGGGCAGTCTGTTGGCTTAATTTCAGGCTTCCGATTATTCAATACATACTTGCTTTGTTTCTTCTATAGCTCATTATTCAATTAATAAACTTATCTTAAGTTGATATTGTTGATGCAATTAATAAATGTTATTCGATGTTTCTTTAAGGAGGAGCCTGCTACATATATAACAATGCTTTGATTGTTGATAATGATAGCAATAAAAAGATAAGTCCCTGACTATGAAGAGGTAATAATCTCATTCAGGAAGGGAAATGTGTATGACAGTGAATGTTTAGGGTCCAGAAGAAAAATAAAAGCTATAAAGGTTGGAAGTAAGGAGGAGTAATTAGGCCAAGATGGTCAGAAAGGGTTCGGTAATGGCTTTGGTTGTTTCTTGACACATGATAATATTAGGACGGGTGAAGTGGTTGAGAGAAGTCACTTTAGGTGGGGGAACAGTATATGCAAAAGCAGTGAATTGCACAAGGTTAATAATGTATGATTTTAGTAAAGGTTCACGCCCATCTGGAGGCAAGGGCTTCTAAGAGTGACCAGTGAGCACAGTGATGTGGAGAATCTTCCATTTTGGAGAGGTATGGGAAGTTAGGCAAAGAATTATGGCCATTATCTCACAGGCCCAGAGGTCTTTTTTTTTTTTAAGGTGTTTTGCTCAATGGAAATATTTTCATTAGTGAAATCACAGAGAATTCCAAAGGACTGACACACAAAGCAAACAGGAGACTACAGAAGAGCCACTGGAAGAGGAGGCAAGAGTGAGAGAGGTTGTAAAACATCAGAAACATAACCGAGGGGGCAGACCTTGGAGGGCCCAGGACAAAGAAAGAGACCAGACCCAGCCTTCATTTGAGGGTTCAGTTTCTCTTGCTCTGGATGCTGTGAGCTACAGGGAAGTGTAGGGTGTAAAGGAAATACCCAGGGGTGGGGGACCAGAAAAAGAAAGAAGAACAGAAGGAAGAAACAGGGAGAAGAAAGAGGGAGAGAATTAAACAAGAGTGAGAGGTGATAGGAACAGAGAGAACATGGTCAATGAAGTGGAAAACGAAGGACATTAATCAGAATTATGATGTGGCAGGTTTGGAGTTCAACTCACGTATTCAGGTGAACAAGTAAATACAACTATAAAAATCATCCTCTTCAATTTCAAGGGTCCTTTCTGCAGGAGGCAGTAATGTAATCTCGGTCACTTCAACTTTCTCCCATTAAATCCCTGAGGGTGTCTCTCATTTCTGGGCCTTTGGTAGTACCAAGATGATGGAGGTGACTACGTATAGTGGGCTATCTGCCCTTGGTTGGCATCTGTCCACTGGGCATGTGTCAATCCTGCCACAGTTGCCAGTCTATATGGATCACCATTGAGGCTCTGGCTCTTTTCTCCCAGGCAGTCAGGGCCCACCAGGGCCTCTTCTGTGTTCTTCTTCACTCGATGCTGAGGGAGGGGTAAGTTCAAAGCCCATCTGCCTAGAAGGACTATGCAGTGCCATCTTCTCAGCAGACTTGTTATACCTCCCTGGAAAGGTCTGCCTTGCTCTCAGAAGACACAAACTTATCTGAGGATTTTGTGCCCCTGCCCTCCCCTAACCCTCAGAGACCCAACCCCATAGTAGAACCAACCTGTTTCTAGGTTTTCCTCCCTTGTACTCCAAATTTCCTTCTCCCCCCAAATACAGGGAATTGTCTTTATTCTTGAGGGCATCCAGTTGCTGCTGCTAATGAAGCATTTTATAGGCAGGAAAAATGGCATAGCAAGGTCATATGACTTGCTCAAAGTCACACAGCTTTTCAGTGATCCAACAGGTAGAAATAAAAACATACTAGCTTGACTACCTTTTTATTTTCCTGCTTTTTATGTTCCTCCTTCCCTTTCTCCTTCCCTTACTTCCTTCTTTCTTTTCCTCTCTGTTCTTCCTTCTCTCTTTTTTACTTTTTTTTTCTTTTCTCTCCCCTCTCTCTCTGCAAGAGGATGTATCACGTGCCAGGCAACATATCAGCACTGCATATACCAAACTGCATAAATTAAACAAATTAAATGTACTGCTTTCATGATTCACCAGTCTAGTAGGGAAATGGACATAGAACATGTGCGTACACAAACTCATAATTTAACTTGTGGTCAGTACCATGGTTTTTGTGAGAAAGCATCATAGAGTACTTCATTTAGATTAGGCAAGAGAGGAAGATCTTTCTGAGAAAGAGACATTTGAACTAAGAACTTAAACACAGGGATTAAGAGGATTCCAGTAGAGGGAATGGCGTATGCAAAGATTTGACATATTCAAGGAGCTGAGAAACATTCATATGACTGAAGTGTTTGAAAAGGGGGAAATGGAATAAGATATGGTTGGAGAATGAAACAGGACCAAAGTCTACAGGGCCTTCTCAGCCAAGTTGAGAAATTACATTTTCTTCTAAGTTTAATAGAAAACAAAATTTAAGCAGTACAGTGACATAATCTGATTAACATTAAAAATGTTCTGCATGCTTTGTGGAAAATGGGTCGGAGTGAGGAAGGATGGAAAAGAAGAGATCAATTGGAGGTCAGGGGCTCGTCAAGCAGGACTAAGGATGGATGGTGTGGTCTTGGAGCAGGGGCCTGAAAGTGGGGGTGGAAAGGAATGGAGGAATCAAGTCATATTTTGAAGAGTTGACCAGTTATTGAATTTGAAGTGTTAAGGGGGACATATATTTCAGATGTAAATAACTTGTTAAATATGGTTCTATATACTGTTGCAGAAGACTGGGGAAAGAACATATTTGGGCAGGGAGATCTGAGGTTTCCTGTAAGATTTTTCATCTTGTGATTTTGTGTGACTTTAGCAGAGACAATGAGGAAGAAAATATTTACCAGAATCACTGGTAGTTCAGATGTCCGTGACTTGCCCCTCACTTCTACCTGTGATGTCGTTTGAGATCCTGATCTAACAAGCTTTCCTCAATATGTCTCCACGCTGTGGTCCTGGAGATGTGTCCCTACTGCTTTTCAATGTGTGCCTTTGAGAAGCAGCACATTGTCTTATAATCACTTAAGTATGTATCTGACCTGCCCACCAGCCTTGAGGGCAGGCAACTTCAGAGAGCTCAAGTGCTTAGCACAAAGCAGACACTCAGAATTTTGGGGATATTTGTTTTTCCCAAGTTACATAGAGTCCTTCATTGGTGTTGCCCTGAAAATGAGTACCATTTATTAGGTAGATAAACCTCAGAGATATCAATTTGTGAAAAAGTGTGAATCACAGGGCTCACGCAACAATGACTAAACCAAGATCAGAATTAAGAGAAAGTATACAAAATGGCAGCTGGCTGACTTGTCTCATGAGCTGCCTGGATGACTTGCACATCCAGCAAAATTGATAAGTTGAAGCCCTAACCCCAAGTACCTCAGAGTATGACTCTATTTGCGGATAGGGTATTTAAAGAGTTAATTAAATGAGATCACTCAGGTAGATCCTAATGTAATATGTCTTGTGTCCTTAAAAGAAGAGATTATTAGGACACAGATATAAGCAGAAAGGGAAGACCATGTGAAGACACTGGAAGATTGCCATTTACAAGCCAAGGAGAGAGGTCTAGGACAGATTCTTTCCTTATGGCTCGGAAGAAACCAACACTTCCACTTACTTGATCTTGGACTTCTGGCTTCCAGAACTGTGAAAAAATTAATTTGCTATTTAAGCCACCCAGTCTGTGGTATTTTGTTATAGCAGCCCTAGCAAACCAATATGCTTACTCTCTCCGGTTTGAGATGTCTCACCCATTAATGGATAGTAATAGTTAATACTTATGGTATCTGTCTGGCATTGCCATGACAATGATGGATACCAAACCTCTCAAACTCAGTGGCATATGTTTATGTTCATCCATGCTTTAGTGCACAGGTGGCAAACACAAGGCCCGTGGGCCGAATCCGGCCCTCCACCTTGTTTTATCCAGCTCGGCACCTTGTTTCTACCTGGCAGCAGTGCTGAGCTCTTGCTTAACTGTTAAGGAGTAGTTACATTTATACAGCCCTAAAGTTACATTTGGCCCTTTGAAGGCAACCATGAGGATGATGTGGCCCCCGGTGAAAATGAGTTTGAAATCCCTGCTTTAGTGAGTTATCTGAAGTGACCTTGCTTTAGGCTGTGGGGCAACTAAAACAGCTCTACTCATTCTAGGGCCTAAGTGGAAGAGATGACGACTATCTTGGGAATGTCTTTCATATGGCAATGATAGGAGTACAAAATAACAAGCTCAAATACATAAGCACATTTAAACTATTTTCTCAAACATTTCTTCTAACACCTCATTTGCCAAAGCAAGTCACGACTAAGCTCAATGTCAGTGCCTGGGGAAATATACTCTGAGCATCTAGAGGCCATTTAAATCATGTAAATACAAGGTCTGTCTGGAAAAAGTCCAGCCATTGTTAATATAATGAGAACAGTTTGCGTGACATTGATGTAACCTGGCAACCAAGGGGTGTGGACTGGAATGCACATCTGTGAACAATGAGGACTTCACTGTACTAGTCAGTGGGGGTGGTAGATGCCATTGAGTGAGCATGTGTACTGTGTGGCTGTGGCATTCAAAATGACTGAGCAAATAGAGCAATAAATCTCCATCAAATTTTGCATTAAGCTTGAACATTTCTCCATGGAAACTATTCAGATGATTCAGAAGGCCGTAGCTATGGGCAACTGGTGATTGGCAGCTTCATCAGGACAACACTCCCACTCCATGCATCACGTCTTGTGCAGAGTTTTTTGGCAAAACATCAAGTCACCCAGGTGATTCAGCCCCGCTACAGCCCAGATTTGGCACCCTCTAACTTCTGGATTTTCCCAAAACTAAAAGCACTTTTGAAAGAGAAGAGATTTCAGACCATCGATGAGATTCAGGAAAATATGACAGGGCAGCTGATGGCAGTTGGGAGAACTGTATGAGGTCCCAAGGAAGTCTCCTTTGAATGGGACTAAGGTGTCATTGTCCTGTGTACCATGTTTCTTGTAGCTTATATCTTCTTCAATAAATGTCTCTATTTTTCATAGTACACAGCTGGATAGATTCTGGACAGAACTCATTTAGTGTAGGAAAATGAAGAGTTGGTGACAATAATTCAGTATGAGACATTTATTATGCAGAGGTAAGGAGCTAGACATGGTGACTTTTAAAGCCATTTCTCTCTAAGATGTATAGCTCCATGACACTTACTCAGAGTCTAACTTAATTGAGAGCTTACTATGCACCAGACCTTCCTCTAAGTTCTTTACAAGGGTTAGGTTATCCAATTAAACCACACAAACCTGTAGCTTATTAAGAACAATGCCCTGCATGACTTAATCAAGTGGAACATTATGAATCTTGCTATTGCACATCAGATGGTAACATAATTTGTAGACCCTTCAAATACAGGTCCTCAGATTGAGGATGAGGTGCATAGACATTCCCTGATAGACAAAGCATCCACAAACCAGCCAATTTATTGGCAAATAGCATCCTGTTTGTTTTGACCTATTCTATAACTCAAACTACAGGATACAAATAAACACACCACTCAGACTTGCCTCCAAAAGGACACTTGATTTACCTATCAAGATGTATCACAAATGCAGTTTCAGAAGATACTGTCACAGCTAAAGCCATATACATAAGCTCAGTGTTTTGTGACTCTGAAGCAGAGGAACGGGTGGTGGGAAAGCCTGGAAGATTGGAATGGCCCCTTTCAATATTGCCCCACAGGTATCTGTAGCCGTACTCTGGTTTCTCCTTTTGCCTCAGGTCAGTGTCTAATTTTGCCAAGTAAATGTTGGCCAATGAAGCTAACTAGTCTTTATAAAAAGGGTTGGGATTCAATAATATCATTGCGTAATTCTTACAATTGACTCCTATAGCCCCCCAATTTAGACCCTATTCCTTTAGGAAAGAGGTATAATTGAAAAATTAAAATGGATGTTATTTCCCCCCTACTCTAGAAATCCTATGGAATCCCATTAAGAAATAAGTTCAGGTATGATAATAGAAAACTATGTGAAATGACCTTTCCGAGAATAGCAGATGTCAGTACTTCAAAGACGTATGGCATCAAGATGACGATGTATTTTATGACACATAAATTAGACATCAAGTGGATAAATCTGGAATCTGGTGTGAGAAATGTGTTTATAATGCCCAACCGTGTTCAGAGATCCTTATTAACAATGACTTTTTTACTAAATAATAACAAAACTTGTTGTTAATATGGACCTCCAGACACTTGTAAATTTTCAAACATGTTTATTTCTGTTGCCTATGTTTGATCCCTATGATAAATAAGGTGGACTTGTTCACACTCCAATAGAAATAAATAGGGCCCCAGTAACTGATGACATTTGCCATAGTTCAAATGACAGTTTGGAGCTGGAGGAATAACTGAAATCTTCATCTTTGTAACAATTAGTGGGATCTGGGAAGGGAGACAAGCTACCTACCAGTCCTTCACACATGTTGATTTATTCTAGTCTGGGTTGCTTTCTCAGTGTAAAATTTAGGAAGACAATCTGTAAAATAGTCCTTCTCCTCAGTAAGAAATTCTGGAAGGCTGTCTGTGGCCCACACTAGAAGCATGTCCAGATAGGATGAGAATGACTCTCAGTATTTCACAGCATGTGCTCACTCCAACATCCAGATTCTTATTTGGTCTTCCAACTTGGGAAGGTCTGACAACCCCAGTAGAAGGCAATTTAGTCACCTTGGTGAACGCCTTCATGGAGGTAATTCCTCAGTTAGTAGCTCTACCAAACGAAGAAAACCAACCTGAACCAAAACAATGTAGGAGCAGGTGTTCCAGTTGTTGGAGAAAAGTCATCAGGGGTGACATTACTCAAGCATTTTGTTTCTCTTATAATAATGGATTATTTGTCAGAAGCATTGCTTTTTACCTGGGTGCATCACTTTTTATAAATTTCACATCTAGCATTTTTTTTCCTCTTTGGGTATACCAGAGCAGAAGCAAGTTATGTTTGCAGAAGGGGAGCCAGAGAAATTTTAATTCTGTTTTGAATAAAGTCCTTTCCCAAGCTTACTTAGAAAACAATCTTGCAAGACACTTCTATTTTTTTTTTGTCTTTTATTAGGATTTCTCGAATCCAAAATGCTGCATTTTAAAGCTTAAAGAAAATGAAAACAAACAAACAAAAAAACATATTTGTCGTGTCCCTTAACTAAAAATCTGAAGGGAAGAGCCTCTGAAGTAAATGATTCCACGAACAATTTAATAAGCAGGCTAGACACATACGTTCAGGACACCACACTTTCTTCCAGTATGGAAAGAGCAGTGATAAAGGAGAGAGCTTTCCCCTCATCGTGCCAGTGGGGAGCAAGAGAGATTCCATTTTCTAGTTATTTTATTTAGAAAAGTTAAGCAAAGCTTCCGGATTTAAAACAACAGAATATGCTTAGTAACCAATGAATATTCTGCTGAAAACCTGACAACTCTCAGGGAGACCTCATAGAGCGTCAGTGATTAGATTGTGAGTCCCATCCGGCATGCTGGTGATTTGGATAACTCCGACTCTACTCCATTCCCTCGCCACTTCACGCAGCACCATCGCAGTTGAGGCAATCAACAGAGACCTGGAGGAAGAGAATGTGAGATCTGCTCCCAGGAACGCAGGGGAGACAGCATGTTCAAACTGGGGCAGTCGCCTCAAAATTGGGGCATGTGGTGCTGTTATAGACTCCCTCACCTCTCAGAAGATGCCCCTTGGAAACTTTGTCATTCCTTTGAGACCACATCAAGTCAGCTTGGATGTGACATTGTGAAAATGCTATTGATGCAGAAGGAGAAATCATTTCTTTACCTAAGATGATTATTGCAAAGAATATGTCCAACATAAGTGAACCTAACTTAGCATTGTAATAAACACTGGTGGGCGGAAAGGAGAGGTGAGACTTGGAAATTCGGTACTCCATGCTTGCCCATCTTCTGTAATCTGGGTTGGCTGAGTAAGGTCAATTAAAAAGGAAAGTAGGCCAAAGGTGAGAGGTGGACAATAAAAGGAACTTTTTATCAGGCAGTCTGGTTTGTTGTTGATAGTGTCATTATCAATGTCTAGTGAATCCACTAGACACATCAAAACATGAAAATAAACAGGGGGTCACAAACACAGTCATTTCACAATTAACCATGTTAGTGGCAGACAAAAATATAGTGTAGACTTTGGGGGTGGGGAGAATACATACACTTAAATGTATCATTTGTCATTACCTTAGGCTGCAGTTGACATTGCTTATGTTTCCCAAGGGCTTGAATTAAAGGGATAGGCTGAATGAACAGACAAGAAAGATACAGAGTGAGTGTATGTAAACGCCATCTGAGGTCAGTGTGATCGCTGCTGCTGCCACAGCAGCTAGCAACTATTGACTGTCCTTTCCATGTGACGGGCCACGTTGTGTGTGCCCTGTGTATATAAGCCATTTACATCCTCACAACAATGGGGATTGTTATCGCCATTACACAGACAGTGAAACTAAAGCACAGAGAGGTTCCTAGGAGCACAGTATTAATAACTGAACTAGAATCCAAAGCACATTAATTTGATCCTTCGCTACGATGACCCTATCCTCTCTCTGTAGAGGGAGAACACTGTGGATCTTCGGCCTGCGTGGCGTATCTATATAGCAAGTCAGCTGTATGTAGTGAATGGGCTCGTCTCCAGGGTGTTATGGTTTTGACCATAGTTGTTATCATAAACAATATTTTTTAGTTCTGCAGACCTCATTGCCAAATGGTACTTGCATTTATTCCTAATTTTGAAGTAAAATAATTGGACTCACAAACCATTGGGCAGACTAGGTACTTTAATCAGTGTACATTTATTTGCATAAAATTGCATTGAAGTACTGGGACACTAGGTTTAAAACAATGACTTGGATTTTTTTAAAGGTACCAAAGGTAATTCCTATAACCTATTCCATTCCTGAATCTCTATCTCTTATTGTAACAATTTTTGGATAGGAATTGTATGAAATTCATCTTAAAAAACTAGTTGTTCTATTTCACTGAAGACATTATAACTATGACTGAAAGTCAACTATCTTCTAGAAAATACAGTAAAATGAAGATCCCACAGATTTGAGAGGAAGATTGAAACATGATGATGGAGGAATAACCCTTCTAGGAGAGATGAAGATGCTTTTTCATCCCAGCTTCAGGGTTTTGTGGGTTTTTTATTTTTTAATGAGCTCCATACAATTCCTATCTAAACATTGTTAGTGTGTAGTGCCCAGTGGAAGTTGTGAGCAAGGATGGTGTTTGTGATATGTCCACATGCAGTGACATCCCCAAATTTCTAAAATAGTTGTCATTATCGATGATTTTCCAGCCCACTTTCGCTATACACACAGCTTGGTGTATTTTGACAGGTCTTTATCTGATTTTAAACCCTCAGAAATGCTAAGACACAGCTCAGCATATGGTACAAATAGAATGAATGGAAGCAAGTAAGTGCAAAGAGAAGCATTTAATTAACCTCAGAAAGAGACAAATAAATAGGTATTTAAAATTTATATTTTAATATCAATAATTTTAATAATATTGATAATATCAATAATAAGTATAGACCTATTAGGTCTTTCCTTATGTGATTGTTTCTTCTTAGTTTTAGTAAAATATTTCAATTTTGGGGGAAATTCCTTTCTTTGCCAATAAAACATAAAAGGACGGAAAACTTCAAAAATATTTGCCACTCTTCCTCTACAATTTTATGCTAATCAAGCCTCTCTTTCGTCTTGATATTCTTTCCATGCAAATCATTCTTGTATATTCCTTCCATTGTGTTGTTCATGAGAAAACTTGTGATTATCAAAGATAAGCAGGCAAGGTCAAGGCAGAGCTTCACCTTTAGCCTTGAAGCACTTCCAGACTTGTTTATATGTAATGCTCTTGAAGGCCACATATGTGTCTATTTAATCTTTGTTGGTCTATCTGGCACTCACTTGAAACACAGTAAATTATCTGTCTGTATCGATGAATGAACAAAGAACAATGA
>VMDR010005674.1:0-49979 GCA_007922815.1 Macrotus californicus
CATACCCTCTCTCCCAAAAAACCCAGCAAGAATATCTTTTTTTTTTTCTTGGTCATGTAATAGTTTTATTTTTAATATTTTGAGGAACCTCTTTAAGGTTTTCCATAGTATCTGCACCAATTTATAATCCTACCAACAGTGTACAGGTGTTGTCTTTCTCCAAATCCTTGCCAGTACATGTTGTTGACTTGATGGTTGTCATTCTGATAGGTGTGAGGTGATATCTCATTGTGGTTATAATTTGCATTTCTCTCTCTCTTTTTTAAAAGATTTTCTTACTTTATTGTTGTTCATTTACAGTTGTCTGCATTTTCCTCCCACCAATCCCCCCACCCCAGCCAATCCCACCTCCATCCCTTGCTCCCACCCTCCCCCTTGATTATGTCCCTGTGTCCTTTATAGTGGTTGCTGAAAAACCTTCCCCCCACTGTCTCCTCCCCGCTCCCCTCTGGCTATTGTTAGATTGTTCTTAATTTCAATGTCTCTGGTTATATTTTGTTTGTTTTTTTTCTTTTGTTGATTATGTTCCAGTTAAAGGTGAGATCATGTGGTATTTGTCCCTCACCGCCTGGCTTATTTCACTTAGCATAATGCACTCTAGTTCCATCCATGCTGTTGCAAAGGGTAGGAGCTCCTTTGTTATACATGGATTTCACACGTTTCCAAAGGGCTCTGCAGAGGTGGACTTTAAATTTCAAGCTCTAACACATGTAAAATACAGAAACGTTATTTGAAGTGCTTTTCAGGAATGCAGGCAATGTCTTACAATATACAACGGATTTAAAATCACCTCTGTTCACTCTAATGAATACTGTGATGAACAATAAAGTCAAAGAGAAAGATAAGCAGGTGATACAATTAATCCACATGTTATCCAAGCTTTCGTCTTTGTGTTCCCAGAAGAGGGAGGGTAGACAGAGCCACACAGTACCCCTGCTTTGTTGCCTGCACCCCTCACCCCTCAAGCTTTCTTTTAGTCAAGCGTTGCAAACACCCTAAGAAGCCAGAAAAGTTTCTCAACCAAATGCCCTCAGGCATTGTGTAGGAAACAGTTAACATACAGGCCTGAGGCTGCTATCTATAAGACCTGCCTGCAAGTTTGACCTTGGTCTAGCATCTGGGAACTTGGATTTGGGGAGGGTTCACATTATTCCCTAACTGATGAGACTGGCTAATTTTTCTACATTGTTTGTACAAAAAGTATGGTTTATAATGAATACCTTATTTCCTTGTAGGCATCTGAAGTTTTGGTTCATCCTAGGCAGAGAGTATTTATGTGATCTTACATGACCTTGGGCACTGTGTCTGTTAGATAACAATTCAACAGATTGTCACAACTCATTGCTGGGGAAATTAAGTTTTGTATAGTTTTGTGTAGTTTTAAACCAGTGGCATTAAATCAGTAACACCCTATTCTGAAAAAGCGCATGTACAACCTTTCTCCTGACTCCTGAGTCTCAACTCTAGGTGAACAGCTTGACTATGGGAGCAGAGATCTGTTTTACCAGAGAAGAGTAATATGTCACATGCAGAAATGCAGAGAGTTCCATATTTATTTGATTCAGTTCATTCACTTTTTATTCTTAGGGCTAAAGAACGCTGGAATTCTAACTGAGAAGGAAATTAGCTTGTTGGGTAAATGCAATTCTTTAAAATACTGCTTTTACAAACCTTTGGCAAACTGAGAGATGCCCATCTAGGAGAGCCAGGCACCGCCTGCTATGTTGGATCTAAAATTGACACTCTAACGGAGTGGGGCTGTAGGGCCTGCCCCAGAGCACAGAGGGGGTGATGGCAATCTGCTCAAAGATGGGGCTCAGGCAATCAAAGATTATAGTCAGTCATGAATTTTCTAGGTAAGTTTCTGTCTTTCTTTACTTAGCTAGCCTACATTGTGTCTTAGGTAGTTACTGCATAAAGTCCCCTTTAAAGACATCACTTCTACTTGCCTCTTACTGACAAGTTATTTATTATGTAATATGGCAGACACTAGGCAAGTGATGGTTAAGAGCCCCAAACCCAGAGGTGGATGACATGGATAACCCCTAGCAGGCCACTTTATATCACTTCGGGTCTCAACATCTCATGTTTAGATGGGGTTAATGATAATGCCTTCCTACACACTTCTTTCTCCTCTTCTGCTTACAAAAATAATCACTTTCTTGGATAAAGTCCATCTAGCCATCATACTGAGCATAGCATAGTTGTGAAGATGGAGTTAAATGCATGGGAAGTCCTCAGAAAAATGTCTGCCACGTAGTGCTAATAAGTTGTTAACAGACTCATGGAATTCTTAGTAACCCTTATCCATCATCATTATTCCCCTTCACAAGTTTTATTAGGTGCCTCCAATGAGCCAAAAGATGCAAGAGCTGAAGCAGGCATGGGCTGCCGCTCTCATGGAGCTTTTATCTCGAAAAAGAAAGACAAACAGGAGGGGAGGAGGCCTTGCCCCGGCACGAGCTCCCTTGCTTAGATCAGGGTCCACTGCCAGATCCCACTTTTACGGTGGCTCTGCCAAGCATTACATGTTAAGAGTTAATAGTAAATTTAAAACACTCCACAAAACAGAACAAAATTAGCATAAGAAATGTTTTAAAGGTGATAAAAATTGAATTAAAACATGAAACAAGCCAAAACTAAATCAAAATGAGAGTAATTTAAGTGGCTAAAGGCCCTGTCTTGACAAGAAGAGTAAGTAAGGTGGGAATGATAAATAATGATGAAATATAAGCTCAAAAAGTGAGAAGAAAAGAGGAATGAGGTAAAACTTAAAAAACACATGAACTGTGCTAAGAAATTATGAGAAACAAGGCAAAAAAATAGACCCTAGTAAAGCAATAAAAGGATAAAATTCAGTATAATACAATAATACATAAGCAGTTTATTAGTAAAAAATAAACAATCTAAAGACAAAACACAAAAAATAAAATCTCAATTAAGTTGAAGATAGAAATGAATTTTCAAAGATTAAAAGAATAGAGGCAGAGATTTCCAAACTTAGCTAATAAAGAAGTCACACATGAAAGAGCAGGTAGATAAAAATATGTGTTAACTAATTCATAATAATTTAGAGATGAATTTTAGCTCTTTCAAAATATGAAGTCATATTTAAAGATCAATCCAGTTTTTCTTCATTTTTTAAATAAAAGAACTGCTTTCCACTTGAAAATAGAAACTTTATCTTGGGAGAGTTAGAAAAAGTCTGTGGCCTATAATTTATTATTTACATCTTTAAAATCCATGCTTAAAAAAAAAAGGTTGCTTCTTTCCATTTGACTAATTAAAGTACCAGGCCCCACATTAAAAAAGATGCACTGAGCTATGGTGGAATGAGGGCCTGGCAGAGGAAGTCCAGTTTTAAATCCAAGCTATGGCACTCATCATCTCTCTTAATATTTGCCCTGTGGAAATTCAGCAGAGAATTGAGTGCCAAATGTGCAAAATAAAGAGCAACAGAAAGATATGGGATTGCTATTCAGTAAGAAAAGCAAGAAGAATGAAGATACTCTACTTAAATTTCATTTGCGTTAAGTTCATTGCCTGCCTTTGGCAGTTTGCAGCGTGTTCAGATCCTTACTCTCAACCTGTCTCTTAAGGATTTGCTTGCTCTATAAAGAACAATGATTCTGCATAGAGAAGCAGAATGCTGGTATTGGCCTCATCTCCTTTTACCCCAGCAGTTCATGATAGCTCATTTGAAATTGCACACCACATATATTGAGCTTAGGAAATTCTTCCCCTATAAGAAACAAGAGCAAAATATTGCCAATAATAACTAATAACTAAGAATAACTCATCTTTGTTAATCACATTTTAACAAAGCATTTTGTATGTTCCTTGTCTCATTCAGAGGAAAATCAGGTCTTTGGACTGCCTCTGCACAATACTAGAGACAACACAGCCAGTTAATTTTTTCTGAATCCCTGTCTTTGAAATACTCCAATACACCAGCAGGAAGGGCCTGAAGGATTGAATTTTTAGCTAACACTGCTGTGATCAGCTCCCTTCCCTAGAACTCAGTGCCTACATCTTCCTTGTGGCTTTCGGCACCCATGACAGACTACCCTCCTCTACCCTTGAATCTACTGGCTCCTAGAGAAGAGGAGTTATCTGAGCTTTTTCTCAATTGCTCTATGACTTTTCAGAATAATTTTTAAAAGCCTATCAAACCCTGGAAGGGCCAAAGTTCCCAAAAATATTGGCCTTTAGAATCTGAGTGTGGGCAAAAATTAAATAATACCTGAGATGACCAGTCCAGAAAAATTTGTCAAGGGTTCATTCTAGAATAACTTCCTTGAAACCCACAATGACCTTGCGCCACCTGGACAAATTCCATAGATCAGTGTCACCGTGAAGTGAGTCTCTGTGATAGAGTTCAAAGGATGGAATTAATGAAGAACCAAGAGAACTTCATTAAAAGATTTTCTTTTTCCTTCTTGGTGAAATAGACAGCTAGAGTGACCTCTGTTGAGTATCACCCTTAAAATAATGAGCGTTACGGCATACTCACCACCTGCCAGAGCTGAGTACTCATTTCATTCTACCTTCACAACAACCTCAGATGGTTGGTATTCTTATCATCCCCATTTCCAGATGAGGAACTGAAGTTGAAAGTGTGGGGAGTTTTGCCCGCAGAGATTCCCGTCCCCTGCAGATGAGAATGAGTCTACTAAGACATGATCTGCTTGGGGGAGGAAAGGTGGCTGGTCTCTCAAAGGAGAAGGACCAGGAGCCTTTTCCTCAATGGGCTTTTATTGGGTTCAATTTGCACAGGAATACAGGTAAAGGTCATCAGTCATTGTCAGGCAGTAATGATCAAACAATAGATAAAATTCAGAGAACTAGGAGGGCTTATTCTGAGTCAGGGTCAGATAGCTAATGGGCCATAAAATTTGGGGAACAAACTCATTTCATGCTTGGACCCTTATCAGGAAATTGAGGGCATTCTTAGCAAAGCAGTTTTCACAGAATTTTATGCATTCTTCCTTAGGCCTGATGGCACCCAGAAACCCTCCTATGCCTGCCCAGGGCTGCACCACCCTCTGGCATTGTTTCAGGCTTAAGTCAGGCAGGGGAAGTAAGGCAGCCAAGAAATTAGGAGACTTCTTACAGACAGAATAAGGACTCAGGCTATGTCAAAGCTGAGGGGTGAGGGTCCATCACCCTCTTTTTCTATAGCCCCCCAAGTCCTTCCCTGAGGTCCCTTTCATGATCATGCCTGTTTTAGGTCATTCCTCCCTTGAGGAATCTTACCCACCATTGGCTAACCAGTCATCCTCCCAGGGCCAAGAAGAATGAAGTGAAAGGGGGCAGAGGCAGGGACCCTGCCAGAGAGATAAGCTTTGTCTCCTTAGTGGCTTATGGTCCCAAGGTCCTTTACTCAGCTTTAGCCATGGGGGGTTACAGCTTCTGGAACCAGGCAGGGTTCCCAACATGAAAGCATTAAGAGGTGTTCACCCCAAGCCACACAGTAAGTGGCAAAGCCAGGATTCTGAGTCTGCAATCTTAACCAACACTATGTTGGTATCACTGGTGCAATCAACACTTAAATCTGATTATGTCTTGAGAAGATCCATAAATTGGCAACTTATTCTTACTAGTGCCCTCTACTTACCCTCATTCATAAGGAATTGAGATGAGTCCCAAAGCAGAGGCATTCTAGTCCAACTGAGATCTGTAAGAAGTTTTTCACAATTTAATGTGCATACAAATCACCAGAGAATCTTATCAAAATACAAGGTCTGATTCAGTAGCTCAGAGGTGAGTCCAAAGATTCTGCATTTCTAACAAGCTCCCAGATGAGGCTGATGGTCTGAGTAGCACATTTTAAGTAAAAAGAATGTGAAGGGAAAAACACTTGGAATAAGGGCTCAGCTAGATACCAGTTAAGCTCTCCATTTTCTAAGCTTCATAAATTTTCTCATTTATAAAATATGGGCTATAATACCAAACTTGCTTATCTCATGGGACTGTTTTGATGATCAAATTGGATAGTGCTTTGTAAAGGGCTCAAAAAACTGAACCATTGATTACTTATCATCTTGTACATGAAGCTCAAATGTGTTCAGTTCCATGTTCCCCTCAAAGCATGCATGAACCTCAGATCTATCTTGGGGCAAGATTCTTGTCTATAAAAATTTATCAGACAATTGTCCTGCATGATTCTATGCACGTTCAATCCTGAGGTCATGTTCAATTTGATGGCTTTCATCATCCTGAGAATAAGATAGGATCTATAATTTTCCTTACCCAGGAAACCATTTTTACAAGCTTCCCATGACACTTCAGGCTGAGAGCACAATAGTGCTTTCTCTCGGTAAGGATATCTTATCTCAATTTCATCACTCTGGTGAGTTCCTTTTTATGATCTGAGTGTGTTTCATCAGCACTGTTTTCTCAGATTATTACAGTTTGTTGAAAATGCTGGGTTTTCTACCACCATCAATTTCCCCTGAGCTGCCAGTAGAGCCTGGCATTGAAGGCCACTGAGCAAGGGCTGGCTCTGCAAGTTTTCTAGACTTAGCTTTCTGAAGTCCCTTGTCTCTGAGTGACAGGTAGGTTCGCTAAGGTCTGGAATTTCAGATTGTCCCAATCAAATGCTAATTATTTTCAGAAACCTTAAAAAAATAATGACTTATTTATATAAAAGGAGCCTCCTTTCTGCTTTGGAATTCACCCAACATTGATTCATTCATTTAACAAATATGTATTGAACAGTCAGTACTAGGCTATGCATGATGCTGGGGAGACAGAGATGAATGAAACATGAATAGTGTATGTGTGGCCTTAGTATTCAGACAGACCACATTCATTGACACATTCCATTAGTTTTTTAGACTTCTGATCTTAGGCAAGCTAAAACATTCCTGAGTGCAGTGTCTTCCTTGATAAATGATTCTTATGAAGCTTATGTGAGACAATGCAGGGAGACCTTGTTTTTTGTGCTACTTTACAAACATCTAATGCTTCATAGATAGTATATTTTTGAAACCAGAAAAGTCAATGTTCATGCTGCCTGTCACCACCAGAACCAAAAAGGAGAGACAGGGATTGAATCTTTATGGGCGTTTTATTCAGATGGCCGGCGATCTGAGAAGACAGTGGATTCTGTACCCTAAAAACCATCTTATATTTCCTTTCAGCCAGCCTTTTTTATAAGGGAAAAAAAGTGTAGGTAAGGGATTTGGAATTCAGAAGGAAAAGAGCATAGGTAAGGGATTTGTGACTCAGGAAAGAGGTTAATCAGACAAAAGCTGCAGTCCGGCAATTTCCCTAGCATCTTTTCTTCCCTTGACTGGTGATTCTTTATCTGTGTCCTGGGTGGCAGTTGTCTCTCCCTGGAACACAATTGCTCAGACACCATCTTGATTGCTTGCAGTCCCCTCTGAAGCACAAAGGTCAAATTGCTTGTGATTCCCTGGAGTCAGGGTGGCCCATTCCTTCAGTTTCTAAAACAATAGCATTTTACATACATTAACTATTAAGCTTATTAACTATTACGGAAAACAAAAATTTTCCAACTCTTGGATTCTTCCATCACTTTTTACAAATTAAAGACAAGACCCACCACCTGCAAAAAGATTATGACCCACTTTATTGTGGTGGTCTAGAACCCAAGCTTTAATATCTCCAAGGTATGCCTGTATTGATAAGGTACCTTTTACAATGTTTTAGGCATAGCAGATTTCTAAAATAGGGCTTTTGCTTTCATAAGCAGCCCTCTGCTCCATGTCATGGAGATAGAGAAGAGCCAGAGAATCTGCTAGATCCAATAGGAAGTTATTTCTGAATCATAGAGGAAGGCACAGAATTAACCTCTGGAGTGAAGTAGGGTTTTGTTTTGTTTTGCTTTGTTTTCAATTTTTTCACCTATATCTCTCAAAAGTTCACCTTCTTTTCAATAAAACTTTAAGACCCCTGGGAAAAGAAAGCATTGAGGAGCATTTAAGAGTCTATATCATCAGCAGAGATTTATAGAATTGAATTCAGTGATGCTGGGACTTTCAAGATTCAGTTTTTGGTTCTGCGATTAAGATAAAGTCCTGTTGATGTGAATTATAAAAAGGTTGTGCTTTATTTGAAGAACATAGTCTTGGCAACATCAATAACTATTTACAGTTTCCATAAGGTTAACAAGGATGGCCAGAGTTTCTGTTAATGCTTAAAGGAATATTGTATTGCCTTAAAGCAATATCCAAAACAGGTCACTGTTCAGTCAGTCTGCCAGCTTTGAAGTTATGAAATTCTTTAAAATTGTAACAGAAATTTGACTATTGCATTATTTTAAATTTGCACATAGTATGAGACTTTATTATTTACATGGTACCATTTTGAATTTGCATGCAAAGTATGACTTCACTTTATGTGACTCCAAAGAATTCCCTTAGGTAACATTTTGATGTGGTCAAGATACTAGGTACTTATTAAAAATATCAGACAGCGTCTACTTAATTGGCATGAAATTAAGTTTTTTCCTTCAGGACATAGCTCCTCAGCTGCTATGATATATTTTCACATTGAGTTTTTCTGGCTCAGTTTCTAACAAATAAAATGTTGAGCATCAGACATAGTTGCTTGTTTTCAAGGACAATATTTCACACTGTGTGTCAGTCTAAAGCATTAGTTACTACAAATCAAATTAGGAGAAAGAGTTACTCCTATCCATTAGGGAATATTGATTTGTGGTGCTTTATTTTTCTATGGTACTGATAGAAAATTTAGAATTGTAGCATTAAGGATCTTTCCACCTACACTGTTTAATTGAATATGACTTATTTTGAACTCACATTGATACAATTTGTGGATGTAATTTGTACTTCAACATGTACAATATTGTGACTGGTAACTATTGATCATTTCCATGGACTTAATGAGTTGCAAAGCTGCATGTATGTTCCTTTCTAACTGCTGAGAATGTACTAATGTCTTTTAGGCATTAATAGGTGCAAAGCAACACATGAACAAAAAGAAAGAGACAAAAACTCATAGACACAGACAACAGTATGGTGATGACCAGAGGGAAGAAGGGAGGAGGGCAGTAAAGGGTAAAGGGGGTAGGACATATGGTGATGGAAGAAGACTTGACTTTGAGTAATGGGCTCACAATGAAATAGACAAATGATCTATCATAGAATTGTACATTTGAAACCTATATCATTTTATTAATGGATGTCACCCTAAGAAATTTAATTTTTAAAAAAGAGATACAGATCTGAGTTTGAATTCTTTGATACTTGCTAAAGGATAAAGAAGAAGTGGCTGTAAGTCCTCTGAGGTACTTAGGTTCTTTGAATATAAAATAGAGATTATATCCAGCTTACAAAGTTATTGTAAGAATGAATGATAACATATGTAAAATTCCTAGTACCCGGCCTAGCATGTAGCACATGCAAGATAATTGGTAGTCACATTGATATAGCTGCTTTTTTTATAAAGATCAATGAACACTGACATCTTTATATAAAGAACAAAGAGTGCTAACCACTCACACAGTTTATATTTATTTAGACAACATATTTTTATTGAAAAGCCACTATGTGCCAGATATTTAAACATTGGGTAAAGAACAATAAGAGCAGCCCTGGCTGGTGTGGCTCAGTGGATTGAGTGCCCGCCTGGGAACCAAAGGGTCATCAGTTTGATTCCCAATCCGGGCGTATGCCTGGGTTGTGGGCCAGGTCCCCAGTAGGGTGCACACAACAGGCAACCACACAATAATTGTTTCTCTCCCTCTCTTCCTCTTTCCCTTCCCCTCTCTCTAAAAATAAATAAATAAAATAGTTTTTAAAGAAAGAACAGTAAAAACATAGAAATACATTCCCTCAAGGAATTTACTACCTGATGGAGACAATCAGGCATTAACACATAACTACACAAAGTACATTTCAGGTTAACAGTGACAGGACTATGGGTAGGGCTGGCAAAGTTCCTGCTCTACCTGGGAAGTCACAGTGTATGCCAGTTGTCTTGGTATCATCACTTACAGTGCCCCTTTTCATCTTCAGTGATGCTCCAAGTTAGACGATAAATTTTATAGTTAGCTGCATTTGTTTGCTAGGACCACTATAACAGAAGACTGGATGGCTTAAGCAACCAAAATTTGTTATTGTACAGATCTGGAGACTGGAAGTCCAAGATCAAGGTACCATCAGGGTAGGCTTCCCCTCATGGCTCTCTCCTTGTCTAGGAGACATATCAGGCATAGAGACCAGTGGGTGACAAGGAAAGAATGAGAAGTGTAAGTAGAATATAAGACAGAAGAGTTTTGGTAGGAGGATTGTACAGACTTTGTAGGCCCTTGTAGGGAGATTGGCCATTAGGCTCAACGATATGAAAAGCCATTCATCTAGTGTTCAATGAATATCTGATTAATCAATCAATTAATTAATTTGAAAGCAAGATGAGAAGATCCTTACTTCTTGTTTAGTTGTTTGTGAATGCTTAGACTCAACAGAGACTTCCTGCAGAATATAGAACATGGTGACTCCACAAAGGTAGAATCCACTTATTGGTAGTGTGTAGTGATTGATTTACCTAAGATGAATATGCTGGGTAGCAATTTGTAAAAATTTTCAGTTGCATTACAAAAGTGCCATAAGTACTCCACAGATTCTGTATACTCAAAGAATGTTCTATGTAAAGTAGAGGATAAATATTTGGCCCTGGTTTAATTTGACTTTTCCTGCTGTTCTTGAAAATCTGTTAACTGATGTCTATGTTAGTTTCCTAGGGATTCTGTAAAAGTGACAACAAACTGAATAGCTGAAAACCACAGACATTTTTTCTTTCACAGTTTGGGAGACCAGAAGCCTGAAGTGAGAGTGACAGCATGGCTGGCTCCTGAAGGCTCTGAGAGATGGTCTGCTTTATGCCTGTCTCTTGGTTTTTGGTAGTTGTTGCATTCCTTGGCTTGTAGCTGCATCATTCCAATATCTGCCTCTATCAACCCATGGCCTTCTTCTTTGTGTGTGTGTGTGTGTGTGTGTGTGTTTCCTCTCTCTTACAAGGACACGAGTTATTTGATTTAGGGCCCACTCTACTCCAGTATGACCTCATCTGAATTTTACTAACTGCATCTGTGAAGACTCTATTTCCAAATAAGTTCTCTTTCTGAGATTCATTGTGCCCATGACTTGTTGAGAAACACTGTTCAATCCAGTCCAGCATTTATGTAGAAACAACTGGAGGTCAGTTAGCAATAACAAAACTGTAAACTCTAGGTCTTAGGAAAATCTACCTGGCCTGGATTGGACAGAACAATGTTTCTCAAGTCTGGTTTACATTTGAATTACTTGATTCAGTTGGTCTGGAGTGACCAAGCATGGCTAATCTTTAAAGCCACGTTGGTGATTCTAATGAGCAGCTAGGGCAAAGTAATTGGTATTCACAGAATTGTAAGCCCTTGAGCTTTAATGCATATCTTATTTGATTTTCATCCCCAGTGTCTGGCATAGGGTCTGTTTATATATACTCCATAAATATTTACTGGTTAAATTAATGAACAAATTCATTTGTAGAATAAATACATTGTTGAAAGATGAGACTTGAATACAATGACCCAAAATGATAGGAAATAGTTTTCCTACTGGAAGTTATAATGGATTATATGTTATTTCTTCTTGCATTGGAAGGATTTTGCAGAAACAATTACTTCATTCATCTCCTAACTTCCTTGAGATTAGTAAGTGTCACGTATTATTGCCCCCATTTTTCAGATGAAGAAATTGGATCTCCTACTGCAGTTTTCTCTTCAACTGCATTATTTTTTAATACCACCAGGAATTTGATGGATTTCCTATATAAAATGGGATTAGAGGCAGCTTTTCTAGCAAGGAAATGCAGGTCACTAAGTTTTTGGTACCATATTCCAGATAGAATGATTCAAGAAGCCTAAATGGAGTGGGGGAGGGGTAAAAACCACTCCATAAAGTAAAACATATTCTGTAGCTGAAGGCGACACAGTTGGACACACCCAGTAAGTGAAATAGTCTGTTTATTAGAGCTGTCGCAGTATAATGTTGAAGTCAGACTGTCATACCTAGGAGTTAGACAGGTGGACGTGTGCTCATATCCTGGTACTTAGAAGCTGCAAGCATCTCTCTACCCTAATTTCCTTGCCTGTCATTTGTCTATCATAATATTATCTGCCACATGGAGTTCTTGTGAAGGTTAAGTGATATAATGATTGTAAAGTACTTGTCACAGAGAAGTTCTTATTGTGGGTAGAGCGCTGTATTTTCCTCCATCTTTCACTAGGGCAAGATCATGTTCAAGTGAAATTTAGAAGACTTTCTTGTGCTATTGTTTAATTCTTTGTTCATATTTGTCTTCTCCATAAGATTTTAAGTTTCATGACAGCACGCAGTAGGTGCATTTTTGCTAGCACACCATGAATATTTCTTGAATAAAACATAAGCTAGACTGTAGCACTCCTCTTCTCTGTGGTCCTTCATCTTCTCCTTATTTCACTCTGAATACAAGCTAAAGTTCTTATAATGAACTATGAGGCCCTATAGTACTTTACATAAAATAAGCTGAATGGAATGAATAAGAGAAAACAGACAATTTTTAAGGTACTTTTAAGTGTGGTTTTACAAAGCAAAGTCAGGTAACTGGCCAATCATAAAATGAACAGGGTAGCCTAGGCTATATAAAAATTAATGTGAAGGGGTAGGGGAGGGGCAGAAAGATTTGCTATGTAATTTTAAAAAACACCGTGTTGGACAAGAAAATGAACTTTATAATCCCAAATCATTTTAAAACTCAATTCATAAATTATATTTGTTTTTTTGTTTTGTTGTCATCAGAAGAATCAACTTCACTCAAATGCAACTAGCTTTCTGATTTTTTATTTATCCCAAAGGAAAATTTGAAGTTATACTGCTTGAGCATTAAAAATGCTTATGTGTATGTAAAGATGAGTGAACATGAGAAATGAGACTTTTCGGAACCAAAGTATAAATATAACATGGGTTACTTGTATTAGCTTGAAGACAGGAAATACTAAAGTAGGATTTAGGTTTGATTCATATTTATAATAAAATATCCATTACAGAGTCAACACTCAAGGTAGATATTTGGGTATGGGGGATGCTTTCATTGCTGCTCTATCATAAAAGGTACGCTGTCACTTTCAAAATTTTCCTCTTTGCTCTGGGTGCTGAGCCTTAAACACATCTCTCCCAGCACCCACTGGGTAGGGAGAGAACATTACTAGCCAGGAGCTGTGTACACATAACCTCATTTGAACCTGCTAACCACCTGGGACACAGCCAATGGTGACATTATTAGTGTTGCCATGATACAGGTGAGATCAAAGAGGCTTAATGAGGTCAATGCCACTTTTCTAAAGTCTCACAAACGAAAAGTGGCAGAGCTTAGATTCCAACCAGTTTTTTTTTTCCTGAATACAAAGCTGCAAGTCTTTCCACTACATGTGTCCCAAATTACTTAACATTATTCTGTGTTGGTAACAATACTTAACATGAGATCTACTCCCTTATCAAAATTTTAAGTGCAAAGTACAGCATTGTTATCTACAAGCACCATATGGTACAGCAGATCTCTAGAACTTGTTCATCTATTAAAACTGAACATTTATACCCAGTGAACAACATCTCTCCATTTCCCCCGCCCCCAGCCCCAGGCAACCACCATTCTAATCTTGGCTTCTATGAATTTGATGACTTTAGATGCCTCCTGTAAGTGTGGAATTGTGCAGCATTTTATCCTTCTGTGAGTGGCTTATGGTACTCAGCCTCATGACTCTAAGCTTCATCCACATTGTCACACGTGACAGGAGGTTCCTCTTTTTTTTAAGCTGAAAAAATGTCACAATAATATTAAAATAATATTGAAGTGTATGCAAATGCTTACATTGTAGCTACCTATGTTATCTTTCCTGCTAATTATAGCTATTTTTAATGTACCATTGTTAACAATGTGGCACAATTTACAGTATTTACAGTGTGACAAAGTCGCCATTTAGTAAATGACTGTACATGAGTCTGTGGGAACAGACCATTCTGGTTGCTAATGTACTATGATTGTATGATTTGCCATCTAAACCAGAATATTTTTTAATACAAAAAGGGTAAGAACATATAGGATGCTAACATAGAATGTAAGAACAACTACCAAAAACTGGCACTATCCTGGGCAAACCAGATCTTGTCACCATACTTACAGGGACCTCCAGATAATTTCCCAACTCCCACACAAAAGATATCACCATGTAAGTACACACTTTTGGCAATTTTTGAAGAGGAACTAAAGAAAATTGGCCTTCAATTATGGTTCTTAAAGAATCCCCAAGAAAACTGATGCCTTTACCAAGTCGTGTTCAGCATGTATTCTCTGGCAAGTTCTGCCAGTAGAGGAGGGCAGTACGGTGGACAATCACAGGCATTTCCAACGGATTTGGAAAGCACTGTGGCTTTTAGCCACCTAATTGTTTAGCAATGGATATGATAATTCTCCTATCTTCAGCTGACTAAAGCACTCTCTAAATGTTTCATGAGGCATGCAATCAACACAAAACAAAGATGGTCAAATGGGACCTGGCCTTGATTGAGTCAGGGGCAGAAAGAGACAGATAGACAGAGATAGAGGACAGGGAAAGGTAAAGGGGAGATGCAAACAGAGACATAGAAGGACAAAGACAGAGAGAGACATGCCTCCTGAGGAACACAGAGACAGAGAGGGAGAGGGAGACAGAGAGATAAGGAAGTGCCAAAGACTAAGGAAGAAAGTGAGACACACACAGAGCTAGAAAGACAGAGAGAGACATACTTAGGAGTGAGACTGAGACTAGCATTTATTTTAGGAGAAACATGGGTATTCAAGTGGCAGTTCTAAGTAGAGTTCAATTTACTCTGTTTACATTTAGATGCTGTAGATTATTTTGAACAAATTCGAGCACCTTCTGGCTCCCTCCTTCTCAATTAACTGATAGAAAAAAAAAGAGGTAATTTTATAATCAGTGAAAACAAAACAGGTCAGTTAGGAAGGTCAATGTTCTGTCTCCAAAATTCATAATGTGACAAAATTAAATGTATATATTTTCTCATGGTTTTCAGTGACCAACCCTGCTGCTACACTTTTTAAAGGGGTGACTTTCTGGGTCCAATAGCAATCGGTACAGTTTGGTGGCAATTGCCAGCAAGAATTATCACCAGAATATGAACTCCAAATTATCTGGGATCCTGTTTCTTCGAGAGCAAATTTGAAAATACAAAATGAACTCTGATCTGTTTTCAGTAGTCTACTGTGTTATTAGGTATTCTCTTCTCTATTCTTCTGTCCCTCACTTCTTTCAGATTAATTAAATATTTTCAACATTCCATTTTAATTCCTGTTTGCATATTTATGAGCTCTGAGCCCATTTTAAAAATAGACATTTCAGCAGATAAGTTTTCACTTACAACTAGTGAAGAATGTACTTCCTACCCGAGCAAGAAGTCACTGCCCATGAATTACCTTGTCACTGATTCAAACGAGACACAGATGGGATCACAGTACCATTGAAGTTCCTGGTGATTTTGTCATAGTTATTGATTCATGTAAAGACATGGAAACATTATTAGCTATATTTCCTACACCAGACATCCACAGGCTTAGGGTCTAGGAAGAAAAACATTGTGCATAATTCAAAAGCACAAGGTAGAAGCTGAACAGGGCTGTGAATTATGGAGTAGAGCCTTTATTTCCATGCAAAACCACAGAAAATATTTGGTTTTACTGTCAGCCACCCTACCAAAAAAAAAAAAAAAAGGAAGATAAGCATCATTCTCACTAAGGTGAAATTATTGTGTCTATTACCATCATCATTACTTCTTGAATTCGTAATTCATGGGCCATCACTCACTACTGAAACTGACGTTGGATGTAATGGCATTTTCTGTGTAACAGTAAAAGCAGTCAGTGAAAAAATGACCTCTTGCATAGCCCACTATTGAGATGTGGAGGGTCAGAAATGTGGGACAGCTAGCATGATGATGGCTGGTCTGTTTGCAGTAAACTCAGGCTTTGTAAGATAAAACCTTTTCATTGGTGAAAAATGAATTCATTTTCACTCATTTATATCATAATACAGTGTCCTACTAATTTGCACATTTACTTTTTGTCCTTTTCTGTATTGCTCTATTTCATGATTTTTAAAACGCTAGTATACTAGTAGATTGGTTTATCTTCTACATGCAGGGATAAGGAAGTTGATTTAATTTTAACTTCTAAGGTAATAAATTTGTGAATAGGTCATTATACTCAGTGGTTTATATAGCCAAATAACTTAAGGTCTTACTTTGTCCATAGTATATGCCAATAAACATTAATTAAATAACCTAATAAGTAAGTCAAATTAATTACTCCGAAAATATATGTTACTGCTAATATGTATAATACACTCTGCTACTTGCTAATAATCAAAATAGGGTATTAAACTTGCTCATCTCATTAGATATTTTTGCTCAAATATAACTCCAATGATACCTTCCCTGGCCACCATATTTAAAATCACAAGTCTTCCCCATCGCACCTCCCAACTTGTGCACCAACAAAAGTCTCTAGACCTCATCCCTCCTCTCTATCTGACAAGCTTTATATCATGCAATTTACTTGTGTTTATTACTTTTCTTCCCTGACTATAAGGTTAGATCAATTACAGCAAGAATTTTTTGTCTCGTTCCCAGCACCTGGGACAGTGCCTAGTGTAGGCACTTAATAAATTTGTTTTTAATAAATGAAGAATATTCTGGTTTCTCTTCAGATCATATAAATCTTTTCACCTTTTTAATAAATGAAGAGAGTCCTCCCATCAGCAAAGTCAGGTTTAATAAAAGAAACTGAGCCCTGGCTGGTGTGGCTCAGTGGATTGAGTGCCAGCCTGTAAGTCAAAGGGTTTCTGGTTCAATTCCCAGTCAGGCCACATGCCTGCGTTGTGGGCTAGGTCCCCAGTTGGAGGTGTGCAAGAGGCAGCCCATTGATGCTGATATTTTTCTCACACAAATTACAGAGCTGAGAAGTCCTACAAATGCCATCTGCCAGCTGGAGGCTCAGTAAAGCTGGTGGTATAGTTTCAGTCCAAACCTGAAGGCCTGAGAACCAGGAGCACCAATGTCATTGGGCAGGAGGCAACGGTTGTCCCAACTCAGTGAAAGAAAAATTCTTCTTTCTTCTTCCTTTCTGTTCTATTTAATCCCTCAACTTATTCAATAATGGCCACCTGCTTTGGTGAAGGTGGTATTCTTTATTCACTTTATCAATTCAATTGCTAATCTCTTCTAGAAGCACCCTCATAGATACACCCACAATAATGTTTTACCAGCTATCACGGCATCCCTTAGCCCAGTCAAGTTGACACATAAAATTAACTACAACAATGACCCACATTTAATCCTCACACAGATCCTTCCTTCTGACACACATACCAGTTCTCTCCTCTCCAGCACTCCCTTCTGTAAATTCTAGTCACTTTTAAAGACTAGAATTTTAATCTCTGTCACCTCAGCTTAGTTAACATGAGCTCTCCTATTACCAAATGCAGGTCCAGATGCCTGTTGCCATGAAAGCCAAACTCTTGAGACAGGTGCTGGTGGAAAGGAAAGTGGTTCAGTTTAGTACTGGTCACCTGAGAAGACTGGGGACCCATGTCTAAAAGCCTATTTTAACATCTCATTGCAGCACAAGTTTTGATAAGGAGGGAGAGGGAAAGCAGAACAAATAGATCAAGGGGAAGGAGTTGGAAAGTTCTCTACATGAAGACCAGCTCAGTCCATTCCGATAAGGGAAGCAATAGTCCAGAGTGTGTCATCCTGGTTTAGTCATCCTGGCTTTATATCCTCCTGGCTCCATGGTTGGAGGTCAGCAAATCTCTCCAGAGCTGGGATGCCTGAAGGTTGGAGTCTGTATCTTCTGAAGTTAGTTCCTAGCATTCCTATACAAACATGCTATTTATCTACAAAGTACATATTAGTCAGAGTCAGCACTTACAGAAACAATGTCAGAAGAATGGTGGGGTGGGTTACAATTCCCCACTGTTACACCACCTCTCAGAACTATGGAAAAATCATGCTGCTAGGCAGAGAGAGCCAAGATATTCGTGGAGCTCACCTCTTGGGTTTCTTTCCTGCCATGTACCACAGTTCTACATTGCTTGTCGTTCAGTGCTTGAAGACAGTTTCCTCATATGGCTTGCCCAGTTATACAGTTGCTTAGAGTGGGGTAGCACATCCAGCAGCATTTATTCTCTAAAGTCTGGAAGTAGAAACTGTCAATCTTACATGGCAGTAGGGAAGACATATGTCAAATACATGATTGCATCATCGATTCTTCTAATTATATTTGTGGTAATGGAGATAAAGGAGATTTATAGTTGTGATAAAGGAAACATAGAGGCAACTATAAGCATATAACAGAGCTGCTCATAATCTACTTTGGTCTGTCATGTAAGGTTTTCCTTAGAAAGTGGTTATTGAACTAAAATCTCCAGGATGAACAAGACCATGCAGAGGCAAAACCACAGTTCAGATAGAGGCCGTAACATGAGGTCCGAGGAAATATGATCTACCCAATGAACTGAGAAAAAAATATTATCTAACATTTATTGAGAGTATATTATGAATAGTCAACACCCTAAATGCTTCATATATTATCTATTAGATTCTAATTCTAACAACTTTAAGAGTTACTATTACTAATCCATTTTACTGATGAACAAAGATTCAGAGAGATTTTAAGCTTACCCAAGGTCATATGGTGCTAGGATTTGGATCCAGGCTGTTTTACTATGGCACTTGAACACTTACCTACTACACTTTAAGGAAAACAAACCAAGAAAAGCATAATAATCTGATAACAGAGAGAGAGAAGGAGAGAGGAAATTATGTGATGGCCACGGATAGCCTTCCAGGAGCTAAAGGTCTCACTTGGGAGAAAACACTATAAAAACTAGTAACCATATGCAATTTATACTTAAGTGAAGTGTGGGACAAAAGTAGGCTTAAAGTGTAAGTACACAAAAATGTTTATTCTTGTATTATCATTTACTGATTATTGTTTTATATTCCATGTGAACGATTGTAAACCTACTTTGCCCTACCTTGTATACTCCTAAAATGGACCTTTAAACTGTGTTTTGACAACAAAGATTCTTTATTACAAATCCTTTTGTTTTATAAAGAAAAGACACAGGCCCAAGGAAGTTTAATAAGTTGTCCAATGTCACCCAGCTTGCAGTAGTTAAACACGGACTAAACTCTGGGACCTCTAATTCCTGATTAAAAACAGCAGCCTATCTACCTCATAGTCTCAAGAGCAGTTCAAAAGATGCTCCAGGTAAAAACAAAGTTAGTTACCCAATAGGGGGTGCTGGCAGGGAGTGTAACCAGGGAAGGAGGAAGCTCCTCCCCCAACCCCAGGCCTGAGGGTCCAGAAAATGGTTATAGATAGAGTAAGCTTGACAGATAATGGAAATTTAAGGGAAAAGGAGGAACTGAAACAACTGGCAAATATGTCTTGAGTCTATGCCATGTAACAGTGTAAGGGAAGATTATAGTTTGGCTAAATTATGCAGAAATCAAGTCTGAAGCAAGGGAGGTGGGTAAGAGGTGAAAAAAAAACTAAAGGCTCTCTCCTACTGCAGGTGGCTGATACAACCTTCTCTGTCTAATTTTTTGTCAGAATAGAGTTTCACTCTGCAAATAAGGTGTGATATCCACAGCAATAGGGTGTGACTCTGGAACAATATAGTAGGTAAAGCAGAGAACAGTGGAGGTCTCTCTTTCCTCAGGAAGGTTTCAGGATGCAACAGGGATAGTTTTTCAGAGGCAAGTGTGTTTGAATTGAGTTGTAAAGGCTGCAAGGGCATTTAGAAATTGATGGTTGGTGAAGGACCTGCCAGGTTCCCCATGCTGTGGGTAGAAATTTGCAGTGACTTCAAGGAAGAAGCAGATGTCCTGCTTGGGAAGCTAAAGCAGAATCCAAAGTCCTGAGAAGGAAGTGGCTCTTAGATGGATGTGCCCCTTTAGAAATGTAATAGAAAGAAGCCAACTGAAGAAATTGTGTTATGTAAATCAGATTTATTTTATTTTACAAGTTTAAAAGCTCACTTAGATACTAACCAAGGAAATGAAATCAGATCTTCCTTTGGGATTGAAAGTGAGTTTATTCACTCATTTGTCAGACCCTGATTGAACTCCTCCTCTGTGCCAGACCCTCTCTTGGCCAGCACCTGAGATATCAAGTGAACAAGACATTTCACACCAAATCAGTGTCAAGATCAGGGTGGCAGTCTGTTTTGTGAGTTCCAACAAAGGCCAGAAAGGTAATGTGACCAATGGTTGATGGCCTATCAGAAGCAACAGAAAGGGTGGAGGTTGGGGTCCATGGTGGGAAGTGTGAGTTTTTCTTCAAAGGACAACAGGAAGGTTTTAAAGGGCTTTTAAGTAGGGAAATGATCTGATTGGATTTATCTATCTACTAATTTACTATCATGACCCACCCAAGAGATCTATCAGGTTTTTTAGCCAATAGACACTAATGCGGGTGGAACCAGTCCCAAAGGGAAATAGATCAGTAGCGTTGTGGTCAGAACTTCTTATAATTATGAGACTGAAATTATAAAGTAGAAAAGCAACAAATAGTACATTTGCAAAGCCCATATTATAAAGATGGTGTAATCTCAATTTAAATTGGTTCTTTTCCTGTTTGCTTTATATTCAACACCTTCCAAACTCACTTGGGGGAGACAATATATCCATCCAAACATAAATTCAGGCTCTGGGCACTCAGAGTGGGTAGGCTGATACTGAGTTGGACAGTCAAGTGTTTGACTGGCGGCTAATGATTTTCTTTCGATCCTCAGCAGCTACATGAAGTCAGAGATCCCCCTTTGTCTATTCCTGGGTTAACATTTTTCAAATGCACCTTGCTTCTTCTAACATTATTCTGCTTGAATAATTCCATCCAGTAATGTCAACACATGAAAAATGTGAAATACCATCCCATCTCTTGGCATGTCAACTTATGCTAATGAAGCTGCACATCAAGGACATCCATTTTTCTCACTTTCAGGGAAGGCAAAGGTATTAACAGGTGATTGCGGTGTGAATGACTTATGCAGAGCATCTCTCTCCTTGGTAATCAAAGATGAGGAGCAATGAGAACAGAAAATTGCCCTGTGGGCCCTTAATGCTGGTTTGAATATTGAAATTTCAATCCAGTTATCTCTTTTGAAGATATTTATTTTATTTCCAATCTAAGGTTAAAAAAAGCCACCAAAATTTACTTTTGTCACTCAAAAGATATATTTGCATGATTCTGTTTTCACTTGCTAATCATTATCTTTAATGCAACATAAGAAAAAGTTTTGAAAAGTAAACCTCAAAAATGAGAAAAACAGAAGGGGGAAAGGATTTTTGGTCCTTCCTGGGTTCCCAACCTACTGCCTGTGATTGCCTGAGCAGATGGCTGTGCCCAGGTCCTGCCTGCCTGCTTCCTCTGATAAACCATGCAGCTCGCCCTAGCTTCTCTGGGAAGACAGCATTAACAGAACCCATCGGTATCTTCTAGGTTTCCTCTACGCTCAGAGCAGCACCAAACGCAGCATCAAAGAGCGGCTCATGAAGCTCTTGCCCTGTTCAGCTGCCAAAACTTCGTCTCCTGCTGTTCAAAGCAAGTTTGTTTGTTTGTTTCCTCAAAAATGTTGGTTTTGTTTGTTTAGGTCTGCGTGCATTGCAGTTTCCTGCTTCTAGAGAGAATCAGTACATCATGTCCTGCAAAACTAACTCTACTGATGTACTTGTGTTTACCTAAATACCCAGGAGAACTTTTGTGCAATAGTCAGGTGCTTCCTGATTGGCAAATGGAAGCATGGTGTTAGTGGCAGGAGCTCAGGCTTCAAAACATTTGAAAGTTTTAGTTTGATCTGTGGGGTGGGGACTACACCAGACAACTCTTGGGTTCCCAGTGTCTAACTTGTTAGCAGATGAGTGTACACTTTAAAGTGTATTATCTTGTAAATTCCTTGACTCCCATACATGCATTTGGTGTTGTAATTTAGATACTGCCAAACTTTGTAAATATCATTAAGTTTGAAAAACTACTATAAAGTGAAAAACATTTACACAAATGTGACTTTTTTTCTTTGCTCACTGTCTACTGGTATCAATCGTGGTTCTCTAGAAAAACAGAATGAATACATACATACATATGCATATATATGTGTGTGCACATATAATGTGTGTATATATATATATACATGCACACACATACAAACAAACAGAAACATACATGTAAAGATATTTACTTTCAGGAATAAGTTTCTATACTCTAGGACCTGGCATAGCTGAAATTCATAGGTCAGGCTGGCAGGCTGGAAATTCAGATGGGATTTGGTGTTGTAGTCTTGAGACAGAATTCCTTCTTCAGCAGGAAATGTCAGTTTTTGCCTGTCTTTCCAAATGATTGGAGGAGGTCAACCCATGTGATCCAGGGTAACTTCCTTTGCTGAAAGTCAACTGATAGTAGGTATTAATCATGTCTACAAAATGTCTTAACAGCAACACTTAGATTAGTGTTTGATTAAATAAGTGAGTATTATAGCCTAGCCAAGGTGACTCATAGACTAATCATCATACTCTGCATTTTCTCTTTCTCTCCAACTTTGTGGCAAATACAAGATACAGGGTCAGCACAAATAATGCCCCTTTTTAATTACAAAGTTTTTTTATTACATAATCATAAGCATGTAATTCTATAACATAACAATATCACACTCAAGTATATCATATGACATTTTAGATGAAATGCTCAAATTAAAACTATAAATTATTACACCCATATTATTACCCTACCAACCACACTCAAGCAGGTATTATTTCTGCCGGATCCTGTATAATGAACATTTACAAATATTCTATGTTCACAAACATTCTTTCATACAGTTTTTTTTCAAGCATCAGACAACTGTTGAAATCAGAGAAGGTATCATTCTTTGCCAGTGAGGAAACAAGACCCTAAAAAGCTGGGAGAAAACTTCTATGTGAAGGGCCAAACCCCATTGTCTTCACCTACTCTCTTTATGTTCTGTCACATCATTTTGTAGGAAATGTCGGACTCAATTAGTGATTTGAAAATATGACTGTCCTAAAACTTCATTAGTCTCCACAACAAAAATGGAGAAAATATATGAAGTGCTTCAAATAACCAGTCAAAAGATTCAGAATAGAATAGTAATTCATTTCAGTGGCCCTGACCAAAGGTAATATATCATAATAATGAGATTGAATTAATTCACTTAGTCATTCAACATGTATTTGTCAGCCCCTATTTCTGTGCTGGGAAAGAAAGAGTAGTAAATAGAATAGAATAAAATAGTAAATAGAAAAGATCTGTCTTGCTAGTACATTCTGTGGAGAGAGGGGACAGAACAAAATTGCTTTTATTAGTAATAACCCCAAGTACCAAAAAAATAGAATTATGGGTGAGAAACTCTGCTTTGATTTGTTTTCGTTCATTGTACACACTCACACCATCTCAAAAACAAAACATAACATGTCATCAACCACTTAGAAAGCCATAATCCAGAGTAATGCCAAAGCTAATCCTACCTGATATTGAAGCTGCAGGTATTTTTATTGCCACTATTTGTCAGCAAATGTTGGTTATTAGAGCCATTGCTTTTCTCCTCCACGTTGGAATCAAAAGTGCCGATTTATGGGTGCACTGCAATTTTCAAGCAAATATGAGGAAGAAGAACATTTCTTGAAAGAAGAAAAAGCCATTCCAGATGAATGGCTTTCAAAGAAAGGATGAAAGGATAAAAATGAGCAGAATGACTCTAAAAACTATTTTTATAAAAATGGGATTTCATAAAACTGCTGATATTGAACCCCTGCTAGACACGGTCATTTGTGAACTCCAGAAGGTCTACAGATATGAAACTCCTGCCCCTGGTAGCCACCACTTTCCCCATTAGCTACCTGTCGCAAGAAATTCCCAGCATGTGGGAGTAAATTACTTGGAGAGGAGACCACATTAATTCCATTGCTGTATTACTTTACAATGGTGATTTCATTAGATCTCAGTCTATGATCTGGGACCTAAGATGTTGGGCACAGAATGGAAAAGATGATATGAGAACAAGAGGCAATAGGCAGGGGTTATCAGAGTGGCAGAGGACCAGGAAAAGCTCGGGCACCACACACAGAGAACCCTGGATGCGGGGAGGCCTGACCCGGGAGCTCTAGGCTTGCCTGGTGGGCACAGTGATTAAGGAAATGTTATGAACCACATCCCAGGCAGATTCAAAGCTAGGGGCTGAAAGTTAGTTTAATGAAAGGTCACTACTCACCCTAAATTTTATTTTCTTTTTCCAGAAAGGCAGATAAGAAAGGACTCTTCATTCCTCTTGGCAGGAATGTGAGACTTACAAATATTATGCAAATAACAAAAGAATAAATATTTCCTGTAGAAAACCCTACACTCCTGCTGAGATATGGAGCACTCAGAGTCCCCAAATGAAGAACCTGAGAGTTTGGGAGAGGACAGGAAGATCATGTAGTCTCTCCTCTTGTCTAGTTCCCAGACAGACCCTGTCATCACAGTGAGCTCAAATCAGCCTCCTTTTAACTTCCCGTCATATTCCCCCTCTTGAGAGTCAGGCATAGTGCCTACACCTTCTTCCACAGAATAGCCTTCCTCCTCTTCCTCTTCCTCTTTGGGTGTTGGGAAAGCAGATCGTTTATTTACAAAATTCAACTTCATGGCATGGCATTTGGAAAGTGCAAAAGAAGAGAAATCACACACGCATGCAGACCACAAGCACAGCACACAGCACACTCAGAATCCTGCTACACTGCTGCTGTACCTACATTGAAGAACCAACAAATGAGCACTAACAACTTTTTTCACTGCTGTGTGTTCATTAATGAGATATCAGCAATGCCAAATTTTTATACATTTTTACATTGCGTGCTTTCATCAATATTAGCCTTGTTATGAAAACTCTAACATCATTTTAATGACATGCATAATGCTGCATTTTATAGTGACTATAAAAATAAATTGTATTTGACCAAATCCCCTGGCTTTCAGATATTTAGATTTTTTTCCTTTTGATGTTTTTTACCCCACAATATGAATAGCATGAAGATAAACATATCTGTGCATATATCTATGTGCATATATCTATGTACATATATCTATACACACATATCAATATAAGTCCTTTAGATTATTTTCTCCAAAATTTGGAATTATTGGGTGAAAGAATTAAATTCATTGAATACAAGTTTCCCAGTGTATATTAGACAAAAATTTCTGAGTTGGCTTTTTAAATATTTAAATATATCATAAATACATTACCTCCTGTTACATGGACTCAATATTTGGAAACTATATGCACCTTATAGTCATTTGTTAAATGCATACTAAACATTAGTTCTGCTGTCTGTGCCTCAAATGAGAGCATGTGACAAAGACTTTCAGCATACAAAATCATAGATATTCTTCAATTTTTGAAAATCAAAGGTATCACCCCTCTGCAACAAAGAGCAAAAATCATAAGCCCAGACTCCTCATGTTAAACCATACATCTGCACTTGGATGTTTGAGAAGACTGCAGGACAAATATTGAAGTCCAACTGCCTTGGAAAGATTTGGGAAACAACAGACATGGCCTTGAGAATGTGACAGAGCAATGCAATGGCACCCAGTGGAGCAGGAGTGGTGGATGTCAGTTACTGAGAATTACTGTTGGCCTTAGACAGTCTCTATCCTGACACTCAGAACCCCCAGCAACAGTGAAGAACAGGGTGACAACTGAGGCTTGGGCCATGAGTGAAGAATTAGCTGGTTCAAGTTTTTGGTCCTTTCCCCTGTGCAGCCAATGGCCCTCTGCTCATTGAGCACTCAGGCCAGGATGCAGACAGGAGCACAAGCCAGATGCAGTAGCCTGTCACTGTCACTCAATCCCACTCCCTGGCTTCTGATATTATTTATTTGTACCATCACCTGTGTAGTTGGTGACATTGGAATCATCTTCCCTGTTTTATGCTCCTCCATCTATCACCTTATTGGTCACTAAACTCTGGTCAATTTTCTCTAAAATATCCTTTAAATTAATTTCTCCTTTTCATCTCTGTGGTAGGACTCTTGCTCAGACCTTCCTTATCTCTTCCAACAGCTATTGAAAAAAGGTAACCGGAGGTAGACTGGGCGTTAGTGTCATCCTGGCCTGATCTGATTATGCCTCTTACTAAACAAAATGCCTGGAGTTACTTAGATAAACGCTCTGGCCCTTTCGTTTCCTTATCTGGTCATTCATTCAACAATAGTTGTTAGAGAGACCATGAGTGGCACATCTCAGCACTGGACATAGCAGTTCACTGCCCTCATGGAGCTTTTGTGGGAGGAGAGATGACAAAAATGAAAATAAAGATAATTTCAGGAATTGATGAGTGTTGTAAAGGAAGTAAACCTGTGGTAATAAAATGGAAATGATGTGAAAAGAGAAGCTACTTTGCCTTCTTGACAGGGTGATATTTGAGACCCCAGAACAAGAGGAGGGCAGCAATGTGATGGCCTGGAGAGAGAGGTCTGAGGAAAAGGAACAGCAAACACATTTTCTAAGGAGGAAACTCACGTAGTTTATCCCCAGTACGCAAAGAAAGACCACGGTGATTATCAGAAAACATGGGTGTTTGTGGGCACTAAACAAGATCATTTATGCAAAGCACTTGGCATAGGAAACAGCATGAGTATGACTATATGACCGCTGTTAACTCAACGGACACTCCCTTCTGAGGAAGATATGTAATTTTCCCCATATGACAGCTCAGAAAACTGAGGCACAGAGAAGTAACACAATGTTCTCAATAAACAGAGCTGAGATTCTGACTCCAGAGCCTGCTGTCTTCCTCAGGATGAGCTGGGGCAGTGGAAGATAAAGTCAATTACGCAGTTATCCAGTGAGGAGATAGAGTCTTAATACAGATTGACAGTATTTATTTTTTAAAGAAAGAATATTTTTTCTCACATAGAATTGAGTAGCTAGGGATTTCTTGATAATAAAGCCATTCATGAAATAACTAGTTAAACTCCTTAATCATATATTTATCTACTCAATATACACTTTGGGGCATAGAATTGTAGCTCTTTTTCATAATGTGACTCACAAATTCTCAAATTGGAAAAAAAACGTGGGAAAGCCTAAGTTCTGGCTCTCTGCCCCTGGGGAGGTCAGGCTACATCCCCATTTCACAGTTGAGGCAATTCTGGCCTCAGGATGCTGGAATGATTTATGCAGAAATCACACAACTAGAAGTTGGAATAAAACCCATGCCCCAAATCCCCTTAGTCTTCTGATAGATACTCTTATTGAATGATCCCAACATATAGGACAGTCATATCAATAGAAAAATCCTTAGTGGAAAAACTCAAAAAGTGTGTGAAGACCAATTTCATGGGGTTGCCACATAGAGGGGTTCATTGGATTAGATATTGTCTAAGCCAAACATCATTATAGTTTAAATGTTGTAAGTATCATTCCTGCTATAACAACAACATTAATAACAGCCTATTATAAGGAAAATAGCCTATTTAACATCCGATCAAATTGAGACCTAGAGAAGGGAAATAATTTGTTCAAAATCATAGAGCTATTTTAAAAACGCTAGGATGAGAGACTTGATTCAAAGTCCAGCACTTTCAACCCTGGAATTCCATACGGGAGTACCTCGGTACTTGTCACTGACTGGTTCTGGAACTCCTAACAAGTGCCAAAATTGACGAGTACCGAACAATGAAACAAATTTTCTCTTGCAGGGCGGCATCAGGACTCATACAAGGTCTAGCAAGTGTGATGCGTCCCAAGTAAGCCCTGAGTGCTGAGACAATTCTTTTTCTCATCAAAACACGATGAGTACAAGGGTTGGTGAGTTCCAAAACCAGACTTGCCAAGATATGACTGTAATTTGGTATCAGTCAGAGCCCAGGCAGGAAGTACAAGGCACTCTTAAATAGGGCCTTGGAGGGGAGTTTAATGAAGGGATTATTTGCAAAGATATGGGCAGGTTTTCCAGACCCAGCAGGCCAATGAAACACAATGCTAGTAACAGTGAAAGTTATCATTTCTAGACTGTCGGTTACCAGAAGATGAAGAAAGCTGTAGCTGTTCCTAGAACTATCACAGACGGCTTCACAACAGTGACTCTGGCTTTTGGAAGTGGAACACAACTACTGTCAACTCAATGCCGCCAAGGAGGGTGCCCAAGGAAACAATAGCACAACCTCTTTCTTTTCCTCCTCTCTGATCTTCTGTTGGTGTTTCCCATTGGCCAAACCCAGTGGGTAGCCAGAGGGCAAGGAATGCAGTTCCCATCCATAGAGACCAGCTGCTCAGACCCGGAGCAGCAAGCAGGAGAGAGATGGCTCGGGAGGCCAACTGGACATGTTTTCCAGATTCTGTTGCCTTAAGAACCAGGAGATGGGGATCTACAGGACTAGTAACAGTTCTCAGAGTCAGTCACACGGCTCTTGATTATGTGTGTGTTTTTTATTTATATACATGTTTTATTGATTTGCTTCATGATAACACCCAGTTGAATCTCAGCACCCTCATTCAATCAAAATAATTGATTCACCAAATTAAAGCTTTATTCCATGGTGTTTGTTGTCCCCAATTCCATAACATCTTGGAGGTTGACAGCTGGCTCACCCATTTTGTTGATATTGAGTAGACAATTACAGGATTAAGGAATGTAACTAGCTATTTCACAAATGGCTTAGTATCAAGAAATCCCTAGCTTCTTTACTCTTTGCAAACTCAAATACTCTTTCTTTAAAAATGTGTGCTGTCAAATTTGTGGCTTTATCTCCTCACTGAATAACTGAATGATTCACTTTATTTCTCCATGCCCTAGTCTAAAGTAATTACTTTCCCTATTTATCCAAAGGATATGATGGTTACAAAAGGTTACTTACTAGATAATGGTAAGAAACAAATGCAAAAAATAAAACACTTGATTATATGTGTTTTTTATTTACATACATGTTTTCTTTATTTGCTTCATAATAACATTTGCCCAGTCAAATCTCAGTGACCTCATTCAATCAAAATAATTGATTCATCAAATTAAATCTTTATTCCCTGGTTTTTTGCAGTTGATTTGAGCAGACACAGGAAAGCAAGTGCAACAAGGTCATTATGAGGTCATCCCACTCATGACCCATAAGCCACCATCATCTTATTGCCTTGTGTAATGGCAAAGCATATTTTCCTAACTTTCCTTCAGATTCCTGGTGTCAAACACAGCATAGCACTCCAGTGTTTTGTTTTTCTTGGCAGCATATTGATCACGGAAAGGTTTGGATGGCTCCCTTGACTGGGAAACCATCAGCATTTGGCTGTTTGATTTGTTTTCAAAAAGTGACTTGAACTGCCAACATGCTGCCAATTAAAAAATGACAGTAACCTCTAGGAAGTTTTTGAAAAACTATTTAACCTCCTGACAATTCATTAATCTTATGCTGACTCCTTAGTGACTTTAGCAAAAAGCTCTGACCAGGGCATGTATTCAGGAAAATTTTTGGAGTAACAGAAGCATAACCCGTGAGGGTTTGTAAACTTAATCTGCAATTATAAAGCAAGATTTTCCAATTTCATCATCTGTGTGAGCTCAAAAAATGTTGTGATCGAGTTCTCAGATTGTTATTTTTACTGATTTAACAAACATCTAGCACTTATTATGTGGCTAGAATGGTTCGAACTGCTTTGCACAGTTCAATTCATTATATTCTAAAAATAATCCTATAAAGTAGACATTCTCTATTATGCACATTTTACAAAATAGGCAACTGAGGGATGAGAGGTTAATTCACCTGCCTGAATCATCTCATCCGTAAGAGGTGTGGGGGTAGGGTGTGGATTCTGTATACATTACCAGTTCTTTAGTTACGTTCAATGTTTTGGTCAGTTTTACAAAAAAAAAGTCTTTTTCCACTTACCTATTCAACATAGGACACCCTTATGCAGCCCACACTGTCCAGAGCAATAGTAGTCTCTGGATCTCAGTCTCATCGTGTACAAATGAGAAGCACAGGCTGTGTCTCGTCTCCTCGTAGATCTAACATTGCAGGAATAAATGCGATGGTATTGCTTATTTCTAGCTATGGCAACAGGCATTCCAAAGCTAACATACAATTTCCTTTGTTCGTGATACTTCACTACTCATGGGAGGCAGGATGTGGGAAAAGTTAGAAACTCCACTTACCCCAGTTTTGATACCAATCAGCCTATTATTTACTTATTGTAAACTATGCATTTGACTAATTAAAATAGTTGTCCCTTCCCTTTGTGTGCTTTTTTACAAGTTTTAAAATTCTTTCTCTTGCCCTGGCTGGTGTGGCTCAGTTGGTCGGAGCATTGTTCTGCACCCAAAAGGTTGCACGTTCAATTCCTAGTCAGGGCGCATATCTAGGTTGCAGGTTCAGCCCTGTGTCCAGGTGTGTACAGGTGCATCTGAGAGGCAACCAATTCAATATTTCCCTCTCTTCCTCTCACTCTCTCTAAAAAAGCAATGAAAAAAAATGTCCTCTGGTAGGGATAAAAAATTAAAATTCTATCTCTTGATTATCTCATTTTATCTTCGTAAAGCTCCTGGGGAGAATAACAGATCATAGGGGTTATAATCTTCATTCAACAAATTGAAAAATGGAGCGATTAAGTGGTTTGTCCAAAGTCGCATAAGTGTTTAGTGACAAACAGAAGGATGGGCATTCTTTTTCCTGGTCTTTCATGTATCTAGCAGGAGTCTTCATGAAATCATGAATGAGTGTTGGTATAGGAGAGCCAGAGGAAGGAATCTCAGGACTGTGATTTCCTGTTTGGCAGACAGAGACATAGCAGACATTTATGGAGCGCTAATGATGTGAAAAGCAATAGTGCCAGGAACAGGAGAACACATAGATCATGACATCTAAAGGCTGACCTTGTACTGCAATAAGCAGACATGTATATAGATCACTCACATACAATGACTTCAAGTAAAATGCTGTGCGAGGTAATGCAGTAAGTTAAGAGCGATAATGCTGGGAGCAGCCTATTTGGTTCAAGCCCTGGTTCTGTGACTAGCTATAGAAACCTTAGGTAAGTTACTTACCCTTTCTGAGCTTCAGTTGCCTTTTATTTACAGTGGAAATAATAGTAACAAATATTATATAAGGACTGTCCAGAAAGTATTCAGTCATGTACTATGAAAAACAGAGACATTTACTAAAGAAGGTACAAGATACTAGAAACATTCTACACAGGACAATGACATCTCAGCCCTCCTCAAAGTAAGCACTTTGGGACCTCACACAGTTCTCTCAACATCTCTTCCGCTGTTCAAAACACTCTGCAAAATCCTTCGCTGGAGTTGCCATCAGCTGCCCCACAGTATTTTCCTGAATCTCACTGACAGTCTAAAATCTCTTTTGTTTCAAGGGTGATTTTAGTTTGGGGAAAAGCCAGAAGTCACAGGGCACTAAATCTGGGCTGGAGGGGGGCTGAGTCACCTGGGTGATTTGATGTTTCACCAAAAATCCCTGCGGGCCTTCCAGAAACTTTCAACAGATTCTCGACCATCTTTCAAGTGGTGGTGCCACACTTTTATTTGTGCTGCACTCATTGCATCATCCCCCAAAAGCCTTCTGACTCATTCAAATAGTTTCCACGGAGGACTGTTCAAGCTGAACACAAAATGCAGATTCATTGCACGACCTGCTCAGTCATTCTGAATGTGATGGCCACACAGCACGCATGCTCACTCAGTGTCATCTACCTCCTCCCCCCCGACTAACACAGTAAAGTTGTCATTGTTCATGCATGCACATTCCAGTGCACTCTCCTTGGCTGCCAGGTTACATCAGTATTGCGTGAACCATTCTTTTTATATTAACAATGGCTGGATTTTTTTCTGGACAGAGCTCATATGTTCACCCAAAGGACTAAATAAGCATGTGAAGTGTTGACAAAAGTGATTGGCTAGTAAGTGGTCACTAAATGTTGGCTGCTGATGTTGTTATTCTACTACTGCCTCGATGATCATGACCTCTACACTAAGAGAGATGAGGCTGAATTTTGTCTCAGTGCATTTCACAAAGAGGTAATATTTCAGCAGCACCCTTTGGAGAAGCATCATTTCATGGGAGGTACAAAAACCAGAAGGAGCATTCTATGTACTTGAAAAGATAAAACCTAAGACAGTCACAAGTGTGTAGGGAGGAGAAGCAATCTGAAAATGTTAGCTGAGACCAGAGTTTGAAGGTTGTTGGTGCAAACATCAGTTTGGACTTGACTCGGCAGTAAAGGGAAGGAATGGGGAGTTGTTCAAAGCTTTGACTTATTTATTTTTATTGCAGCTGTATTGAGTTATGTGGCGTATAAAATTATAAGATATTTGAAATATAAATCATGATGATATGATATTTTATACATTGTGAAAGGATTCTAGCCAGTTAGTTAACACATCCATCACTTTATATATTTATTCATTTTTTTCTGGGGGGATGAGGATATTTAAGTATTTAGAAAATGTCAATTGTACAATACAGAGTTATCAACTATCATCACCATGTTTTACATTGGATCCTCAAACCTTATCTATCTTACAGCTGAAGGTTTACCCAGCCTTACCCTGTCCTTGCCCTGCCTCTTGCCCTTGGCAACCCATTGTTTATTCTGTTTCTATAAATTTGACTTTTTATTTTATTTTTCATTCATTTATCTTTTAAGATTCCATATATAAGTAATATCATAAAGTATTTGTCTTGCTCTGTCTGGCTTGTTTAACTTAGCATAATGCCCTCAGGGTCCATTTATATTGCCACAAACAGCAGGATTTCCTTCTTTCTCATGCTGAATAATATTCTATTGTATATCCATGCCACATTTTTCTGTATCCATTCATCTGTTGATGAACACTCAGGTTGATCAAGATTCTTAGCTATTGTGAATGTTGTTGCAATAAACATGGGAGTGTGAATATCTTTTTGATATCCTGTTCTCATATCCTTTGGATATATATCTAGAAGTGTGATAGCTGGTTCAAGATGGGGAACACATCCTTGTTTTGATTGTGTTTTGAGATGGCTAGAGCTAGCCAAGGGTCACAGGTCAAAGGTCTAAGTCCTGTCTTAGAAAAGTTGATGGTGAACTTGAAGTCAGAGAAAAGACCAGCCAAGGATCAAGAGCAACATTTAAAGACAAGACAAGAAAAGGGTGTTAGAACTGTCAGCAACAGCTAGTTGGGTAATGATTTCTAAATCAAGATATCAACTGAGGCTCAGAGTGAGAAAATGACACATACATAATTCACATGGATTTCCAGTCAAGATGGCAACGTAGGCAGACATAGCTCACCTCTTTGCACAACCACATCAAAATTACAACTAAAATATAGAACAACCATCACTAAGGACCATCAGAAATCATGTTGAATGGAAGTCTGACAACTATGGAATTTATAAAACCACATCCATCCAGACTGGTAGGAGGGGTGCAGATCTTAAACAGGTAGATCCCTCTCTCATGTGTAGTGGATAAAACTTTGGGAGAGATATCTCAGGAGTGAGCAGTCCCAACTGCACACCAGGCCTGCTAGCCCAGGGTTCCAGTACCAAGAAGATAAGTCCCCACTACTTCTGGCTGCAAAAACCAGAGGGGATAGAGTTGGTGGAAGAAACTGCTGGAACTCCAAGCAGTTCATCTTAAGAACCCACCTACTCAGACTCAGTCCTCTTAGCTCCACCACTGGAGTAGCAGCTTGAAAGGCACCAAAGGTATACAGGGAGAAACTGAGGTATCTGGCATCAAGGTGATCAGAGGCCATTGTCCCTTTTCTAAACCCTCCCCCCACAGAGCTGGTAAGCTGGTACCATATCTGAGACTCCATTGACCTGGTTAACACTGTTTTTCATCCACCTTGGAGATGCCCAGAGATTCTGCCCCACCCAACTTATGGGCTCACCCCAAACTGTTTTTTTCCACATGAAAGGCTGGTCTTGTCTCATGCTTCACAACTTCCTAAATCCTGTCCAACAAGTAACATATGGTCTCAGTGAGCCCCAGGCCCAACACTGGAAGGGAGGCCCCAGGCAAAACACAGGTGCAGGCTGCCCTTGACCTGTACCATCCAGGAAACCCCAAAGTCAGCACACCCAGTGGACATCTACAGACCACACTTGAGCAACACTACCCTGCTACACAACTGGTCCTCCATGGAGGACAGAGGTTGGTGGTAAGTGATCATAGCCAATCCTTGCAGCTGACTGGCCTGGGTAAACCTGCCCCCCCATTGGTTTGCCAACAGCAAGCAAGACTCAACTACAAGAGGAGGTTGTACTCAGCCCACAAAAAGACACTCAAGTACTCAACTTGGGTGATAGGGAAGGCTGTGCCACTGGACCCTATAGGACACCTACTATATTAGGCCACATTACCAAGACACAGGGTCAAAGCAGCTCTACTTAATATGTGGAAACAAACAAAGGGAGGCTGCCAAAATGAGGAGACTAAGAATTGTGGTCCAAATGAAGGAACAGATCAAAACTCCAGAAAAAGAAATCAACAAAATGAAGATAAGCAATCTATCAGATACAGAGTTCAAAACATTGGTTATAAAGATGCTCAAGGAACATGATGAGGACCTCAAGAGCATAAAAAAGATCCAGCCAGAAAAGAAGGATATGCTAATTGAAATAAAGAATGATTTACAGGAAACAACAGTAGAGTAGATGAAGCTGGGATTCAAGTCAATGATATGGAACACAAGGAAGCAAAAAACAACCAATCAAACAAGAAGAGAAAATAATCCAAAAAAATCAGAATAGAGTAAGAAGCCTCTGGCACAATTTCAAGCATTCCAACATTTGCATCATAGGGGTGCCAGAAGAAGAAGAGAAAGAACAAGAAATAGGAAACCTATTTGAAAAAATAATGAAAGAAAACTTCCCTAATTTGGTGAAGGAAATAGACATGCAAATTCAGGAAGCACAGAGAGTCCCAAACAAGATGGATGTAAAGAGATCTGCTCCAAGATACATCATAATTAAAATGCCAAAGGTTAAAGATAGAGAGAATCTTAAAAGCAGCAAGAGAAAAGCAGTCAGTTACCTACAGGGGAGTTCCCATAGGATAGTAGGCTGATTTCTCAAAAGAAACTTTGCAAGTTAGAAGGGATTGGGAAGAAATATTCAAAGTCATGAGAAGCAGGAACTTATAGCCAAGATTGCTATACCTGGCGAAGCTATCATTTAGAATCAAATGAGCAGATAAAGAGCTTCCCAGACAAAAAAAAAAGAAAGCTAGAGGAGTTCATCATTACCAAACCATTATTATACGAAATGTTAAAGGAAGCTATTTAAGAAAAAGGAGGAGATGAAAGCTAGGAACAATAAAATGGCAAAAAATACAAATCTATCAACAATTGAATCTAAAAAAACAAACTAAGCAAACAAGAAGAACAGAGACAGAATCATGGCTACAGAGAGCATTTTGATGGTGGCTAGGTGGGAGGGAGGTATAGGGGAGTATATGAAGAGATGAGGGGATTAAAACTATAAATAAGTAGTTACAGAATAGCCATGGGAATGTAAAATACAGTGTAGGAAATGGAGTAGCCAAAGAACTAATACTCATGACCCATGAACATGAACAGTGTTGGGGGTATTGCCTGAGGGAGTGGGCAGTTCTAGATGGAGGGGGTCAAACGTGGAAAAATCAGGACAACTATAGTAGCATAATCAATACAAAATAATTTAAAAAAATAAATCACATGGTCTTCAGTTAAATGAGAGAACTAAATCAAGAAATTAAATCACTAACCCAAGACCTCACAATTACTCAGTATCAAATGAGGGATTTCACCCCATTGTAATGCCAGAGTTTCACTCTTCACTAGACTTCTCTGCCTAGAGAAGAGAACAAGTGCTTCTATATAAGGGGACAGTCACAGAAGGGAGCAGATGGGCTTGAAACACAGGGTGAATGTGTAGTGGAAACACTGGGGCAACCATGGGTGGCATCGAGTAAAAGATAGGAAAGGGACACTGTGATTTCACCAAAAGGATACTGGTGGCGTTAAGCAAGATAAGGAATGAAGGAAGCCATGAACATCAAGAAAAGAGGATCATTTTACTCTAGGTATGGCTTTAAGTGTCAGAAAGACACAAGCCATTCCTGAAACATGCTTTATTGTCAATTGCTGTATTGTTTTTGTTCAGGTTACCTGTGTGATGAAATCTTTTTTCTTCCCACTTGATTTTTCCATTTTCTTTATTGTTACTTTGGGCCAAAAGGGATAGAATGATGACTACTTATAAGAAGCTACATAGCAGTTTAGATAAACAAAAGCCTCATCTGTTTTTGTCTCTTTTATTAATGATTTCATAATTGGCCACTTGTGCAGTTTCTATTAGAAGCCATAAATACCTATTTTCCATTTGCATTGACCTAAACAGTAATATTTGGCCAAAACATGAGTCCAGCAATGCTAGCTTCTGCTATTTCCTTCATACCCTGAAATAGAAGCCTAACACCTCAAGCAGACTCAATTTTACACCCCACCAGGTCTATAAAATACACAACATCACTATGCTATCTGCCTAGATTGTAGGGTTAAAGTTTAACCATCTTACTTCCAAATTGCTTTTTTGCTGGGGGGATATAGAGCAGCAACTATGATGGGCAAAAGTTCTTTGCAGGAACATTGGCCAATCTTTGCCTGTAATCTTTCAGAGGGAAAAAGAAAAGGTAGAAGAATAACAACAAAAAGACAAATTCTGGAGACAAACTAACAGAGGAAACCTTATTCACCTTTCAGCAAAGCAGTTTCATTTGAGACTTTGGGTAGGAAAACAATTCCACAGCAAATTGTAGAGTTCTCTGAATCTGCTTGGATGTAGGCATATTCTTCAGTGAGTGTTCCTGGAGGTAATAAAAATCACTTTTACTTATCTCAGTGAGAGTGTGAAATTAATCAATGCTTCAGGTGGGCAGATGTGTCAAAATCATCACAATCAACAGCAGAAAGCCTGTGTATGGATCCCTATGATGCACCATATACTGTGCAAAATGCTTGACATGCATTATTCCATTTAAACTTCAGAATTATTGTTCAAGTGCTATTCAAGAATTATTATCACCACTTATCAACTGAGGAGAATAAAGACTTGATGTTTTAAATGACTTGACCCAAATTATAAAGCTACTAAGCAGCAGAGCTGGGACTCAAGCCCAGGTCATTTAGTCATTTGACAAACTTTATGAATACCTACCACATGGGAGGCATTAATCTTGGTGCTGAGGTTGCAATCATGAACAAGCCCATGAACCCTGGAACCACACTTCCCAGGGTTCATACACTGGCTGTAGTACTGTGTGACCATCAGCAAGTTATTTAACCTCTCTGTGCCAATATCTTCATCTTTAGAAAAGAATACAGTGTGCCTGTGGGAATTTTATGAGTTAATGTATGTGAAGTGCTTACACAGAGCAAATGCTATAAAGAGTGGTTTGCTATTATTTTTACATTTTTAGGACAAATAGAAGAAAGTCTATCAAAATTCAAGAGAAACTCTATTGTTAGAGCATTTTTAATTTAGTGTGCTATCATGGGCTCTCTTTCTTCATATTTCTCTTCATGTATCTCTCTTCAAGTTTCACTACTTTATAAATTTTTCTTTTTGATCATAGGTGCTCTCAGCTGTTGCCTTTCCTGGCAAAAAGAGTAACCTAGAATATCAATCTTTTTATCTGCCTCTGTGTGCAAGTTCAGATTTCTTGTTTCCTTCTGCCCTCACCCTAGCATTTTTACTATAGATTTTTTTCTCTGTGTTTAATGACTGGCAGTATAATGTTTCTTTCCTTCACTTCCCAAAAAGTGAGTAAGACCCTATCACCTATGAAATAATACCTCTTTTATAAGGGACCCTTCATGACTTGTCACAGTAATAGTATGGATAATGCTAATAATAAGCATTCAAATAGGTGATTATATCTTAAAATCTAAGCTGTGTAAATAGTAATTTATGTTTATGAATAAGGTAGAGACAACCCATTCATACATGCTGTGAGAAATAGCTCAAGCAATTTTCTTCTGAGTAGTTATATTGTATAACTGATTGAATTCAACCACAAAATTATAAAATAATTCAAGTTCTCCTAGAATAAAAATTGCAATATCATTGCCAATACCCACCTCTAACTGAAAACATTCAAATAATTGGCTTGGTTGTCAAAGTACTTTTCATTTTCCAGGTAATATATGAATACTAAGTAGGTTAAAGTACAATTATGAAGGGCTTTTTGATCCTAACATACTTTTAGGGTAAGAGTTGAAGAAACACATGTTTGAGTGACAAAAATTGGAGGGGTTCCAATTGTTCTGGGTGGCCTGGGAATTGCTAGGACTCCCCATTTTTTCAGATGGATGGCTTGCTTTCTATTTGTGGGCTGTGCATGATCAACTTGGAGTGAACCACTCATACATTTTACGTGTGTGCCTGACAATAGCTCCTGGGGCGTGGATGGGCGAATGGTTGTGAAGACAAGAATTGAGAGGGCTCCCAGTCCTTTACATGTGTGAGTAAAACATTCGAATTTGGCAAAGTTTAAAGAGTTACTTCCAAACCTGGCCCAGGTTTGAACTCTACATCCAGAGAAGCCAAATGCTAGAACAGGAAGAAGAAAGACAGGTTTGTGTGTGATCCCAGCTCCTTCACTTATCACTTATCACTTCACTTATGGTTGTGCTGACTTGCACAAATTCCGTAACACTTGAAAATCCATTTCCTCAACTGATTTATAATGCCAACCCATTTGAGTGTTGTGAGGGTAGAACTAAGGAATGGGAAGTTCTGAGTATACTGCATCCTGCTAATGCCTGTAGCAGTTTTTGGTGTAGAAAGAAAGAGAGGGGAAAAAATTGCTTGTGTCATGTAAAATGGCTATGGAAATCTTCTCCCAGGCAGCTTTATCTTTGTCCTGATAAGTCAGCCTTGAATATTAAATGACAATCATATCTCCTTATTCCAGAATTTCTCAGGAAGGGTTTCCAATGCTGTAGTTAAGTACACCACAGCACTGTTTAGTAGGAAGTTAAAATCTGGAGTAAGTTAAGTCAAACTCTCCTCCAATACCTGCTACTGGAGCCAGTTCCTAAATATTAGTATGTAACACATCATTAGATGGTAATCATTCTCATCATGATGTTATTGTCATTCTGATAAAGTCACTATTAAATAAATTTAATGAGTGGTAAACATTAGGAGTAAAAACTCAGAGGGTATTTTTATAACTCACATAAAGCTATATAAGTCCAGCCAGCTCACTCTTTGACTTAGATGTGCAATTTTCAACTGGTGTGCCGCAAGAATTTTTAAAACATGCACTACCTGACTATTTAGTCAAGGTCACTGACTTCTTTTCCCTTAGATAATAGTCAAATAAAAAATAATGACAGCAGTCAACACAACAATAGCCATCTGGAGTGAATGAATCAAAATTATACCTATTTTGTTGTCAGATCAGCAAAAAATATAATAATTTTTTGTGTGTGCTGCAGAATTTTAGTAATTAGTTTATGTGTGCCATGAGATGAAAAAGATTGAAAATTGCTGGCTTAGACAAATCAATTTCAGCTCAAATGGAACTTTAAAGTAATATTATCTATGATCATTTTCTAATGAAAACTGGATACTTTTTTTAAAGGTCATGTTATATTGAGAAATGGACCTCCGTGTAGATACTCCCACTCAAGTTGGCATGCTTCAAATAGTTATGCATTTATTTCCCTCCTTTACTGATCATTTTTAGTGTGCCAGACCAGATGCTTTTGGATCAGTGTAGTGAGCATCTTGTTACTGATCCAAAGTGAGGTTTGGTGCCATCACCATCAAAAGGCAAACTCTAGAGGCAGAGGCTGGTGAGAAAGGGAAGGGGTTTTTATTCAAACGCTCAACGATCTATGAGGGTGGGGGACTCCCTGTCTCCAGGCTCATCTGGCTCATCTCTTCTGCAAAACACAGACAAAACCCAGCTATCCCAAGCAAGACCAAAACCCAAGGAAATGTCCAGAATCCCTGCTCCATTCTAAAGTACCATCCCTTGGAGCTCAAGGTGGCTAAGTGATCATCCTGGAAGCTTAGCTTGTTCCCAGCTGCTGTGTGGCTCCAGGCTCCTTCCTGGAGGCTGCATGCAGTGCCGGTATCACCACTGGCCATGCGGCTTCCAGTAGCAAGGTTTCATGCTCCTGGACAGTGGAGCCAGATAAGCCACCAGCAAATGCTCCCCTAGGTCAGCAAGAGAGAGACTTTCTCCTAGAGGCCATGGGCTTTGCCACTGTAGTCACCTGACCAGTACATCATCCAAGTGCAAGTACTGAGCAGCAGCCACAAGCCAGAGAGAGCTTTCTTTGTTTCCCTAGGTTTTTATTAGTTTTGGGTGTGGGGTGGTATAGGTGCTTCCTCAGAAAGACCAATTAACTTCTTGAACTTCCTTGCGCTCCATGAGGGTCCAGCCCCTGACCAATCCCTTATTTTCCCCAGGCTAGACTGATAGGCCTCTTTGGTCCAGCACCTCCCCCTGCTGCCATTCTGATCTCAATAGCGCATGTGCCTGTCTTCCCTTGGTCACACCCTCAATCAGGCACCCAAAGAGGGTAGGAGTGCTTTCACCCCTATCCAATTATCTTGCTAGCTTTGCACCTGCTCAATATAATATTTCCTCCTGCCACCATCTTTCCCAGGGTGAGGGATCTGCTACCAGGAGTAGGACAATCTACACCAAGGCAGAGTGTTAAAGACACAAACTCGGTTACCCAGGCAATACTGCCTCACCATAGCCCAGGGAAATTTACCACCTCCTCTGGTGGCTCCTCCTGTTCCCTGCCTTCCACCTGCTCCCAGTGGTCTGGCAAGACTATGGGTGTTAGTCTGGCAGATCCAAGAAGAAGACACAGAGGCAAGGGCCTCACAATGTTATAATACAACATGGCAAGGACTTGACTGTGTATGACTGAGCTGCGTACTGAACCACCTTCTTAAAAATAATTGATATTATTTTTCATAAAATGGCTTTGTTTTAGCATTATAGGTCTTGCTTACAAATGTGTGTATTAGGTCCACAGGCCTCACAGTTGTGTTTGTTTACAAAACAGGATGTTCTGTAGTTATGTTCTGGAGGGCACGACTTGACCTCAGATAGAGACAAGTTTGCAAAATTATGAGTTGAGCTGTAATAAGCTCCTACTGTACTTTAAGAGGAGTTGTAAGAAAGGGGAGAAAGATGTCTATTTTTAAAACTCATTCTGTTGTTCCCAAGTGATTTGAAGTCCAATTTCTAGCCCAACTGTGTCATGACCTAAGGGGACAATTGACTCGGGCATAGAAAAATCTTGGCTCTTCAGAGACTTAATTCTAAGGAACAAAGAACAAAGAGAGACAGCCAGGAAACTCAAGGGTGTCTGGGTTTGATAACTTATTGTCTGATTAAAATTAAATCTGTTAAAAGATGCATGAATTAAAATACTATTTGTATTCAGCTTGTCTCAGGATGCAAAGGCAGCACTGCAATTAGCAACTGAGCAAGATATGAGTTAACAGAGACCTGAGATAATTCAAGAGGCCAGAGTTCCACCTGGTTCTGGTTTTCATCCCAGACGAACCCCTCAGCCTCTCACAACTTAAATTTCTCAGTGATAAAATGAGGAAACACAAACAACCTTTTGTGTTCTTTCCAGTTCTGAGATCTCATCACTTCTACACCTTATGCTACTCTTTTCCAATCAGCACATCATGGGCCACCATTAGATAGATGCTGCATAGAACCTGCACAAGGTGGCCAGGCATGTTTCCCCTGAGGCATTGGGGATTCAGTGGCTACCTGGTTTATGGTTTAAATCTTTTATCCCGTAGGATTTTAGACCAAAATACTTGTATATAACCATCACTATCTCAGATAGCATATTGACTAAACTCATGGTTTTTGGTGTCAAAAAACCAGGAATCAAATTCCAGCTCTGTCACTTACTAGCTGTATCTTGAGTACGTTGTTTAAGCTCTTTGAGTTCCAATACATCTTGTGTAAAATAAGGGAAATAACAAATGACTCACAGAAATTTTGTCAGCGTTAGAATGAGACAATATACAACCAGGATTGGAGCTAAGTGGGGGGGTTTATTAACAATCTGAGCAGAATGCTTAAAAAGTTGGACTTCAGGTTGCTAAAGACCCTTGTCTGCTTCATTACTAACTGGCCATCTGACCTTGAGCAAGTCACTTAGAATCTCCAAGTTTCATTTTTCTCATTTATACATTGGGGATTATGATCACTCTCTTGATGGGTGTTGTAAAGATTAAATGATATGATTGACTCACAAACTACCCAGCACTCACTGGGCAAACTTGGTGAATAACAAGACCTGCTTTTATTAGTGTTTTGTGTCATTTGAATACCTGCAGGTATATTGGTTTGCTAGGGGTGCCATAGAGTGGGTGGCTTAAACAACAGAAAGTTGTTTTCTCACAGTTCTGGAGTTCAAAATCAAGGAGCCAGCATGGCTGTTTTTTCCTGAGACCTCATCCATTGGCTTGCAGATGGCTGCCTTCTTGCTGTATCTTCACATGGCCTCTCTCTCTCTCTCTCCTTATAAAGACACAAGTTGTATTGGAAAAGGGTCCCACCCTTATGACCTCATTTAACTTTAATTACCTTCTTAAAGGCCACATCTTCAAATATAGTCATATTGGGGGTTAGGCCTCCAACATATATGGGGGCACAATTCAACCCATAGCAGGGCCAGAAATCAGACTTCAATAGATTAAGGAGAGAGCTGGAGGTAGGAAATGAACCCGGTGGATAAAGTCAACTTTTCTGAGATACTTGACAGTGCAGGAGAGGAGAGAGGTTGCCCTTATTTTTGTCATTGTTGAGACAGCATGTGGCCAAGTAGAAAGAGCATAAGCTTTGTCATTAAAGGCTTGCATATAAATCTTGTCTCTTTTTTTCTCCTATGTGACATCTGACCACTCATTTTTTAAAAATCTCTACGAGACTCAGTACCCACATATGTAAAAAAATAGGCAATTTTGCCTCATCTTGAAGTTATTGCAAGGACTAGAATAGTATAAGTAGATCCTGTCTTCTGACATATAATAGGAGCTCAATAAATGTTAAGCATCATATTTAAAATCCCCAAATGCATGCTTTTCAGTGGTGGCTGAGTCTCATCATGTATTTCACAGCAGAATCGTGCTGTGCTCTTCACAGAGTTTGCCTCCAGGAATCAGAGTTTTGATTGAGTTAGGTGGTGTCATTTTTTAAATTTATCGTAAGCTGGTGATTGCTGATGATTTCAGGTGTGTTTTTAGAGCCTGTCAGCCTCTTGGAAATAGAAACAGCCCTTTGGCGGGTAGGAGTCCTTAAGAAGTAAGGTACCAGTCAGCAGGGAAAACAAGAGAGCTTGCAGGCAGGCACTTCAAGTGTGGTGCTTTGAATATTGCATGTGGTGTTTTGAATATTGCATGTGCTGCTCATCTGATCACACACACTTAACTCAATTACACTGATCCTCTGGCCCTGGGTCCTTTGTCTCAGTCTCAGCATCTGCAAGTCTGCGACTGCTAGGGAAGAAAGTGTGTTGGGCATGTGGTTCAGACTGCTGTGTGGTTACAAAGGCCAAGAAGTTAAAAAGCTGTTTTGTTTCTTGCCAGTGGAAGGGTCACTAGGTCTAGAGGAGGTTATGCTATGATTGAAAGACTGCTCAGAGAATCTGATTAAAATTCCCTCTACTTCTGCCTATGCTCTGTTTCTCAGAACAATGCACAGTCAACACAGTGATTCCAGAGAAGGCATTTAAGGCCCACCAGTGGTCCACAAACCACAGTCTGGGAAATAATTTTCTAGAGGGCAGCTAAGGTTCATGGGGCTGCACAGGAATGGAAACTCTAGCAGCAATGTCATTTGTTTATTGACTCATTCATTCATTCATTTACCAAATAATTCTTTAGTCACAAGGGATATGAGGCTCTATGTCAAGTCCAGAGGATATTCGGATCTGTAAGATATCACTCCTGTCTTCAGGTAATTCACAATGTAGAAGGCAGACATGAAGAGATCACACCGTTTTGCTTTACATGCTGCTAAATGACAGGGAGGTAGAGGGTGAGAACTCTGACCAGTGAGCCATTGGTCCACATGGTGGAGCAATCCAGGGAGGCTTTAGAGAGGAGGCAGTAATATTTAAATTGGGTCAAAAAAGAGACATACATTTCACCAGGTAGAATAAGAAGAATATTTTAAGCTGAGGAAATTGTACTGTAAATGATTCAAAAATAGGTTACATCAGAACATTTCTCAAGAAATTAGAGTCTTTCTACTTGTTATTGTCTGTTTACATTTAGATCTGTTCTGTGGCATTTATTTCTGCATTGGCAACTGCAATAACTACCACACAGCCCAATGGATGAACAGCCATTGCAAGGAAGTACCGTCTTTCTTCATTCTCTCTTGCTCAGGACTCATTGAGCAGTATCAACTTATTTGCTCCAATGAACCAAAGAGAAAATTGAAGGAGCCCGTTTTGGCTTTTTTGATTTTCCTCAGCTAGCCCAGCCTGAGGTCAAGTTGTTAAAGCCCAGCTACCTTTTATTGGCTACTTTATCTCTTTCCACATCCTTTAGATGCACACCCCAAAAATTCTCATCAATTTATCCCTGTCAGCTCAGAGTTGATTCTTGATCTTTCCATCTTTTCAAGTCCCATTTATTATTCTTACCCATCAATCACTACTCTGCAGTTCTTCCAGATCACTGTTGCAAAATAAATTATTCTGATATAAAAAGTACAAAAGAACTATTTGCTTTTACTTCCTCTTCCTCATTTTGACAAGCACAACCATTCCAAGTGTCTGTTTCCTCACCATTATTAGTCTTTTGTAAACTCTTAGAGGGCAGTAATGAGAAAGACATGCTGAGATTACACTTCCACGGACCTTTTTTTCCTGCTAAGTAAGAGCTCTGGCCCCTCACAGCCCACAGTGAGGCAGGGTGGGACCGCATAGGTGCAGATGTTAGTGAGAGGTAGCATTATCAAATATCAAAAAGGATGTGACTTTTGTGGTCAAAAGTGACTACATTTCCAGCTGACACATGAAACATGGAATTGGGAGTGCCGGTGGTTCTGGGTCCAGAGTTGATGACAAGAAGCTACTCTCCTGGGCCTCGTCCCTCTGAGTTGGAAATCTATAGCCAAGAGGAAGAAATGTAATGGAAGGAAGCCCTGACCTTATGAGCCCTGACCCAGTACAAGGCCTGGATGCTTCTGCCTCTGACAAACCCTTTAGCTGAGGTTGAGACTGGTCTACGGCAGGAAGAATTCTTTAGGCCTCCAGTTGGGACCCACTGCAAAGAAGCTGGACCCAATTAAGGATGCTGTACTTTGAGAACCAACGAGCCAGATCTTGATACATCCCCACACTTCCCAACTGTGTGTCCTACATGCCCCCGAGCAAATAGGCAGATGTTACTTATGGGAGGAAGGGTTCTTTGGACAAATGCCCTTTGGGGTTAATTGGGTTAAACAAAGCGAAACAAAATTCTTTGTTGCAAGTTCTCTCAGAACTTTATATTCCTGTGTTTTGCCCCCAAACTGTATTAACATTTACATTTCCCAAATTTATATGGACTGAAAATTATTTTGCATAAGAACATCTTAGAGAAATTATAGTATAAATACAATTCACAAAGCAAAGTGCAAGGTTTTATAATTCATCTGTAGCATGGATCTCCTTGGCTGCAAATTAGGGTCTGGCCAGAAGTCCCGCTAAGTCCTGGCCCACCGTCCTGGGTGTACCCATGAACCCTGAGTTTATGCCAATCAAACCAGCAGCTGGTTTTGTCTACGTTATTTGCAACCCCAGGTGAAATACTTTTTATTTCAGAAGAATCCTTGTGCAATATAAACAAATTTCTACCTTATAGATGCACGATACAAGGGTGATGTTGATTGCTATTAAACTAAAATTCTAGTTTTATAATTAGTACTTGGTATATATACACAAATCCCAGGTTTTAAGTTTTCTATGATTTTTTTCACTTTTTATACTGTACTGAAAAATATTAGTGTTATAATGTCAAATGACTAGGAAATGTTAAAAATATTATGTAACCCTGGTTGATGTGGCTCAGTGGATTGAGTGCCGGCCTGTGAACCAAAAGGTCGTCAGTTCAATTCCCAGTCAGGGCGCATGCCTGGGTTGCGGGCCAGGTCCCCAGGATGGGTTGCATGTGAGAGGAAACTGATCAATGTATCTCTCACACACTGATGTTTCTCTCCCTCTCTTTGTCCCTCCCTTCTTCTCTCTCTAAAAATAAATAAATAAAGTCTTTAAAAAATGAATTATTTAAAAAATAAAAATATTATGTAGATTTAGCCTGGCTTAATACTGTAAACTCTGAGAAATGTAAATATGGTTTGGCAGTGTGGAATCATTCCTCTGGAAAAATAATAGACATCTAATGAGTATTTCTCTCTGCCTACCTGTGGATAAGCACAAGTGTGCCATGACTGTTCCTAAGACTCTGCTTGCTCTTCCTCTGCAGACAGCGTGGAAGATGAGCTGGAGATGGCCACCGTCAGGCATCGGCCTGAGGCTCTCGAGCTTCTGGAAGCCCAGAGCAAATTCACCAAGAAGGAGCTCCAGATTCTTTACAGAGGATTTAAGAATGTAAGAACTCTCTTTCTGATTTTACCTTCACCTAGTTCTCTGAGGAGCATTGAGAAGTAAGAGGGAAAGAGGGAAATATGCAGCCTGTGAGAGCTCCATTATAATGTGCATTTCACACCAGGCTTTCATAGATGTGGACATTGTCGACAGCCATGTGGGCTTGGACTCACTTTGGTACACCAGTGCTCATACATGTAGGCACACATTGAACAAGGATGAGTCAAGGAGAAAGGTTTATTCAATTCAATTTTAGTTGGAATTTTTTTTTCTTTTTCAGCTATAATGATATCATATCAATAGGCTTCAATTCTCTCTTCATTTTTAAACTATAGTCCTAAGCTTGACTTGAAACTTAGCTATAAACCAGGGTCCATCAAGGAAGTCCATTCTTAACACTGGAGAAAAATCTTGAAAAGTTCGATGGTCTCTAAAACACCATGCCACAAAGACTCTAGACCACAGGTATCTGTAGGTAGCCCCTGCATCCAATTACCTGTGATACAGATGTGACTCTGATTCTCCTTCCTTAGTGAATCATCTTCAAAAGGAATGATAGTCCATGGACACCAGAGGGTGAGGATGGGAGACAAGGACTGGTCCAGGCAATCAATCTGACACACATTCTTATTGAACCTTTGGTATGTGCTCAGTATTAACCTAGATATTGCAGGTTATTCAAAAGCTAGAGAAGATATGCTTCTGTCTTCAAGGAGATTATGGCCTGAATATAAAGAGAGAAGACTTTCTGTCTTCTATGAATCTATTTGAAAACAATTCATCTTTAAAAGTATCAGTGGTTGTGGTTGTGTATCAAATGGCATGCACCGCCCAAGATGTACTGTGTTCTTACACATCTGTAAGCCATAGGGAAATCCAAATTAAATTGCTTTCATTCCTCCCCAAACCCACTCTCAAAAAGACTCAAATTCCATAGCCCATAAAAGACTATAGTGTCCATAGATTTCTGCTAACTCCAGCCTCCTCGAATCTGACCGCTTCAAATAGTACCTCCATCCAACCTCATGCAGGCCAGATGAGAAACTCTGACCCTGCTTTGATATTCATAAAACACTTAATCAGAGCATTGGACACTCTAGTTGAGTTTTCAGAACACATTTATAGGGTTCCATCATGCACATTGCACACGACCTTCCACTGTCTCTCTGACTCCATGGGGTCTCTCTCTGTCCCATTCTGCTCCTCACCACTCTTTATTGGAGCGTTCTAAATTTTTCTTCCCCCATTACTCCTCCAAAACCTTGTTCTCTGCTATCACCCAGGCCTTTGTGGTGGTACAGTAGGTGGGGAAGAGGGAGACATAATGGAGATGGGTGTTCACTACACCAACACAAGACTCTCATTAAAAGGGATCTTTGTGTCTAATGCATCTAGATGACACATATAAGTAAACATGCTTAGAGAGAAAGGGGCTGTAGAGAATTATCCATTATGCCTATGCCGCCAGTTTGCAGACTTCAGAGTGAACAAGACTTACAATGCCACAGCTGCCCTGACTCCTGGCAGCGGCAAACCATTGAGTGGCAAGGATGGGAAAGGAGAGGAGGTGAGAAAGACCAAATCTTGGCCCAAAGTAAATGCTAAGGAAAGACTAATGTAACAGAATAGAACTTCAAATGCATTCTTGTGAACATCTAAACATCTTTGCTCTAACTCAAAGATCTTGTAATAAGCAAACTTATTTCTTTTTAACATTGGATTGTTCATCAGATACAAAATGGCTGTTGAATAAAGGGGACATTAATGCAGCCTCTCAGCATGTTTGCATTCCTGGACAGCTGATCTGTATTATTACTCTACTTTCATCACTGTAGGTCCCTCCATGTGGGACCCCATGCCTTTCACCCTATTTGTTGCAAATTGGGGTCATGGTTACTGTCATCACTGACCTCAGGGGCCAGCATCTCTGCAATAGGTCTTATCCAGGTTGCATTTCACCAAATATTGCCCGGGATCCAAAGTCTGCATTCATTGATTTCTTTTGCATACTTGTTCTTTTTCCTATTTTCCCCTTCCCCCTCTTTCCCCAGCTTTTCTTTCCCCCTTTCCTAACCTTCTGATCTCCTCTCTTTCCTCACTTCTCCATTCTCTCCCCCTTTTTTTATCTTTTTGTAAAATCCTCAGTTGAGGATATGTTTTTTTGATTTTTAAAGAGAGAGGAAGGGAGAAAGAGAGAGAGAAACATAAATGTGAGAGAGAAACATCAATGGGTTGCTTCCCATACACGCCCTAACCGGGGAGAAAACACACAACCTAGGTATGTGCTCTGACTGGGAATCGAACTTGCAACCTTTTAGTGTGCAGGATGACTCTCCAACCAACTGAGCCAACTGGCCAGGATGCTCCTTCCCTTTTTTCCCTTTGTCTTTTCATGCTGTCAACTCCCGCCTCCTTTCTTTTTCACTCTTTCTCTTCCTTCCTCTTTCTCTATTTATTCTCTTCTCTCTTCATTGTTTTCTCTGTCCTGCCCTCCCTGCCTCATGAGCTAAGTTTCCATCAGACCTTTATATGCCTAAAGCACATGTTAGATTCTTATTTCAAAGACAGGACTTCACAATTGCTCAGAAAATATTACTTGTGTCTCTGAGAAATCAAACAAGAGTGGTACTGCAGGACAAGCACTGAAGCAGGTCAGCAGCACTTGTGTTCGCCGGGGGGACAGCAGTCCAACCCAGCTCGGCATCTGAGAAGGCAAACGAGCTACCCTCGGTTTCCTGAACACCAATTATCTCAAGCCCTTAAGTTCAAAAAATCATTTCCTTGGAACCAATTAGGATATTCATTTTTAATGAAACCTTTAAAAACTCCCCATATTTTGATTAAAAGGATAAACTATTCATCAACATCTTAAAATAGTCACACAGAAGTGGCTTAATATGGCAAGCATCCTGCAAGGAAAGGTCTCCAGAGCCCCCACCCCCACCCCCGTCTTTTTCCAGTTCTTTATCTCTGATAGCATTTCTTCATTTCCAACATAGTCATCAATGTCAATGGGGTCTGGGAGAAAAGGAAGAGAGTAGGAGAGAATTGCCCAGCCCTTCACCCCATCTTGCCCACTGAATCATCTACCCCTCATATTTTCATTTCTCTTACCACATGCTGAACTGAGTCTCCAAAAGTAGGCAGCTGATAAAAAGGAGAATCTAATACAATTTTTCTCAACCTTCAGTGTGTCTTGAATCATCTGATGGATTT
>VMDR010005675.1:0-49922 GCA_007922815.1 Macrotus californicus
AACAGACTAACTTGAAGCTTTTAATGTGTGGAGGCTGGGCTTTGGGGAGGATACACAGGTGTCCCCTAAAAAAGGACATGAAGTCAGGAAGCCTGTAGTAATTGGTTGGAGATGTTTGGGAACAAAATTAATTTTGTCTGCATTTACATTATTAGAGTATCAAAGAAGAGATAAGGCTCCTAGTGTGTGAACATCAAAGCCTCTCTTCCTGAAGCAGGTGCTGCGCTCCTTGGTGATGAGGGAGGAAGTCGTTACAGCTTTTATGAGGAGCCATTGGCAATATTTATTCTAATTAGTGTATTGAATGTGCTGGTCTTAATGGGGTGAAAGCTGCAGGGGAAAAACACGGTATGTATTCATATTACTACCTTTCTCCCATGTCAAATTGAATCTCCATTTTCTACGCTCTAACGAAATCTCGGGTAGACCCAATAGCTTTGTTGGTCACTTTCAGTCATTAGTGAATAGTCTTGTTTTCCAGGTGTTAACAAGTTTGGCCCAGTTTCATATCAAAGCTTTACTCTCACTTATTTTAAAGCTTCTCCCCAACCCCTGGCTCAGTCCTGACTCAGGCTCAGACACCTGAAGCCCAGAAAGAGAGTCCTGTTTGGCTTTTTCCTATTTCTGCCTTGTTCTTTTCCTCTGTCTCTCCCTTACTCACTCTGTGACCTCTGGTTCCTTGACAGCTGACTCAGGGGCAGGGAGGACAGGTATGGGTGGAAAACGTCTTCGGGGACTGGGATAGTCATCATCTGCCTTCGGTGCCCTTCAGGTGTGGCTGAGCTGGGGATCTATGACACACAATGCTGGAGAAACTGGGAAGACCAAGGGCCATACTGCACCACTGGTCACACTCAGGCTGCAATGGGGTGTTTGAGTGTGTCTGTTTTACAGTGTCCACAACCCTTCTTTCCTATAGGACACACCCTCTGGGAAGGTGATCAGCTTCCGATAAATTCCAGTGTCACCTGCTTCTCTCATTGCAGACTCAGCCCTTCTCTCTGACCTGAGGCACCAATACTGATCCTGGTTCTCTTTGCCTAACTCCGACTTGTACGGTGAATTCTCTTCTGGGTTCTTTGGTGTCTGTCTCTGCAATCTACCTCCTTCAAGGCTCCCCCAACCACCAGACATTTCTCTATATGTCTTAATCACAGTCCTTCAGCTCTTATGGAAAAAAATGGCTACAAATAGATAGGAGGAGAGGTGTCATTCAATCTCCCTCACCTGCAATATCTGAGCTCCCATTGTTACTGGGACAGAATTCTGTTATGTGTTCAATATGCAATGCATTGATCTAACTTGAAGACCTGCTTAAAACAGAAACCTCCAAAAATATCATTCAAGACCCTCCACACTCTGGCAAGGGTCTACCTTTACAACTTTTCATCCACTTCACATCCCTGTCCCTAAATCTCATGCTCTGTTGATGTGTCTTCAGTCATGGACAGCATTGTTCTCCCATGTCGGTTCCTCCAAGCCTGAAATGCTGCAGCAGACAGCCATATATAGAATGAAAATTCTCTCATTCGATGCCCCTGTAGTACTTTGCTTGACCTTTAGTATAACCCTCTTTTATTCTTGCCACAAATATTCATTGAGTAAAATTATTAAAAGGCAATATAGCACAGTGACAAAGAACACTGGAGCCATGTTGCCTGAGTAACAGCCTGGATTTGCCACTTACTGGTTGTATGAGGTCTGGCCAGTTCCTTTATCTCTCTGACTTAGTTTTCTGACATGTGAAAATGGGGATAACAAAACACCTCTCTCTTTGGCTTATTCTGAGAATTAAATCTATTCATTTGTGCAGAGCACTTAGGATAGTGCCCACACAAGTAAGTACTCAATGAGTTTTAGTTATTGTTATATATGTTTAAAAAGCATAGCACCCGCTATAAGTTGCCTCCCGATCACTTTCTCTGGGTCAGCATATGGGACAAATACAAAAGCTTAGTATCTGCCTTTGATCACACCGAGTCCGACAAGCTTTCTTGAAGAATGCTGTAATACCTTCATTTATAACAATTTTTATCCAGCAGAGAATTGTCCCAGAATTCGTGAGCTGAACACTTTTTTTATTTTTTACTTTTGCCCTGACTGCATCAACTTTTTCTGGCTTCAGTTCTCATCTCGTGGTAGTTATTTGGAACCTACTACACACCAGGGCTCTGCTGGGACTAGACTGGAGCAAAACATACGTGATCCTGCCCTCAGCACAGGATCAAGCAAGACAAGCATTGAATTCATACAAAAATAAATCCACAAATAAATATATAATGTGGTATGTGCTTGAGGAAACTGGGTAGAAAGGAAGCAAAACAAGTATCACCTATTTACACTGGGAAGTTAATAAAGATCCATTTAAAGAAGTGATATTTAATCGGAGACCTGAAATTTCAGCAGGACTAGCCAGGTGAAGAGTTAAAGGAAGAATCTGGGTGTGCATCAAGTCCAGAAGGAAGGGAAGAGTTTGCTGAGATCAATAAAATGGATCTCAGCCTGGGGAGTGAGATGAGACCAAGAAAGAGGTAAGGCTAGGTCACGTGGGGGCTGGTAGGCCACACCAGGTATCTGTGATTCAATTCCAAGAGTACTGGGAAGCCACTGAAGGGTTTCACACGGTGGAGTGACAGTTGGATGTATATCTTTTAAAGATTATTCTGGCTGCAGTGTAAAGTATGGGTTGGAAAGCAGGGAAAACAGATGAATATCAGCAGTGAAGACAGATGATTCCCAAAACATATTGCTAAGCCAAAAAAAAACAAATCACAGGAGAATGCATTCAGATTGATTCCATTTATATAAAGATCTAAAAACAGGCAAAGCAAAGCAAAACATTAAGGACCTGTACATATATGTTACAAATATAAAGGTACATGAGAAAACGGTGATCTCAAAATTCAGGGGAGTGGTTACTTCTGGGGGACACTGCAGAGCATCTGGTGTGGAAGGGGTGTGTGGGAGACTCCAAGGGCATTCAGAAATATTCTGTTTCGTAAGTTGAGTGGTGAGTACATGAGCTTGTTCTTTAAAATGTTCACACACATTACATGTACCCTTCCCTATGCATAATATATTTCATAATAAACATTTAGGTTACCCAACTTCAAGAAATTTGGTGAAATGTTAAAATATGAAAAAAATGGGTGAGGAGTACATGAGTGTGTGTTATATTTACTCTCTCTATTTTTCTATTTGGTTGAAATATCTCACTAATAATAACAAATAGCAAAAGAAAAATAGATTCCGGGAGGGAGAAAGGAGGGAGAGCAGCGGGGTGGACTCACTGCCCAGCCCCAAGGCCCCTTGTTATTCTAACCTATTGTGCAAGGCTGGGTGCTCCCGGAGGGTGCGCTTACACAGACAGCAATGTAAATGCTGCTTTCTGGAGCTCTGCCACGCAGCGGCTTGGCCACCAGTGAGGAAGCGACTGCAGAAGTCTAGGTTGTAGGAAACAATGACTTGGACAAGAACAGTGCGGCAGTAGGGGGAGAGAAAAATAGACATATTCAAGTTACATTTAGGAAGTAGAAGAGAAGACTTTACAAGGGATTCGATGTCTCAGCATATCAAAGGGATGAGAGACACGCCCCCTCTGTCATTTGGCTTTTCACAAAATGCCGTTCTAAGAGCTGGAGTCTGCTGGGTCACAAATGCTTCCCAGAGGCTAATAACGCTTCACGTGAAGATTCTGAAACTTTGATGCAACTCAGTGGGATTTTTACAAAATCATCCCAAAGATCTTTGAATTCGTTTTTCACACCAGACTCCCCAACATCCACTGCCAAACAGCTGTGGAGAGAACATGAAACAGAGAAGGGAAGAGACTCCTGCAGTACCCCCAAACTGACTGACTTCGAAATACTTCTAGAACTTCACTTGAGTGTGCATTCCTGCTAAACACCATGGTTTTATACACACTCACCTAAGTTCCTAGGTTACAGTTTCACTCAGGAAGATGGCTGCTGGTATGTACCACAATTCCTGCCCGCAGCCCATGTACCACACAGCCCATTCTCACGGGCCCTGCTCCTCAGCCAGAGTCAGCCAGCTTTCCTATGCCCCAGAATCAGAAGATGGCTGCTGGTATGTACCACAATTCCTGCCCACAGCCCGTGCACCACACAGCCCATTCTCATGGGCCCTGCTCCTCAGCCAGAGTCAGCCAGCTTTCTATGCCCCAGAATTGGCAGCTGTTCCAGGACAAAGCATGACAGTGGTGGTGGCCTCCCCTGGTTAGAGGAGGCAGAGCCTCAGTGCCCTTTCCCACCAACACAGCCTTCCCTTGGAGTGCGCACTTTGCTGTGGTGATGGGAAAGAGGTTGATTTGGCACCGTGCCCTAAGCTCAGCCCATCAGGGGGAAACATGGGGCTGTCTGTGCCCTGTGGTGTGGCTTGTGGGCACTCAGGACATCTGTGTGACAGTGGACAGACCAACAGAACAGTCATCTCTCCTTTGTTCACTCAAAAAGAGCTCATTAAGGGGCTTCTCCTGTGGGAGGCCCCAGATTGGACTCAATATAGAAAATGAACAAGACAAAATACCACTTCTACTTTGTGAAATGTGTATTAACTGTTCTCAGAGCTAATTTGAAGAGTAACTGTCTTTCCTCCCATCCACGAAATTTTCCCACCTTTCTTAAAAGTTTTGCTTGTGAACAGTTTTTTATCCATTTTACTGGGATGGTTTATTTTCCGTTTGTTTTTATTTTTAGCAAGAGAATATTACTAAGTTGATTGTAAAATCAATTGGATGTTTTTTGTCCAGCAGGTTTTTCTACCAAAAGTATTTTATTTTATTTTTTAAAAAGAAATCTTACTTTCCTTTTTAATTTTTTTTATTGATTGATTTTTTTAAGAGAGAGGAAGAGGAAAATCATCCACTCCTCAACCATGGATCAAACACACAACTCGGGGCATCGGGAAGACACTCTAACCAACTGAGTTGCCCGGCCAGAGTTACCAAAATATTTTAAAGCTTATAGTCTTAAGCTAATGCCCATGATCCGATGGTATTTCTCCTGGTTTGTCTTACTCAGGGGCAAAGGAACATTAATGATGTGTGTTCTTACAGTTCTGTATGACTAACTTCCTGTACTCAGCAGCCTGGATTAAGCTCCACAGGGTAGAACAGAGTAATTCCTGCAGGCAGGGCTCTTGCTTCCTCTCAGGCTGATGCACAAAGAGGGGAATGCTTTCCTTGAGAAAGATGGCCTCTGCAGTATGAGGATTGACTCAGCACAGAGATCCTTGGGTCTGACCCTTCAGCTCTCTCCCCAGAGCTGCCAATCCTAGACTCTCTTCATGCATTTCTAGTCCACTTTGCCCTGCTACTGCTGGAGCCCAGGGTTAGTGGCTGCAAATGAAATTTTGTGTGTTGGCCCTTTAAGAGGCTCTCTGCATCTCCACCCATCTCCCTGGCAGACAGAAACCCTGCTGCTTTTCACAGCTGGATGTTTTCTGGGTTCCTTTCCTGCTCTGGTGCTGTAGACTGGGGAGCCCAGCTTGGGGTTTAGATGCCATACTTCTGAGGGGGAACCGCCCCCCAGCCACGGAAATATCTCTCGGCACTTCAGCTGCTTTCTGTGGGAGCTCAGCTAGCCCTCTTGCACCTCCAGGCTCTCCACCAGTTTCATTGTGGTGAGGTAGTTTCCTCTGCCTGTCTTTGTTTATAAGACTTTCCAGCTAGTGTTCTGTTGGTTACTCAGGATGATTTCTCTACAATTTAGTTGTAATTCCAGGTTGGTCCTGGAAGGAGGTTAATGCAGCTTCCACTTACTCCTCTGCCTTCTTGGGTCTCTGTCACTGGTTCTTAATATTGTGCAGGACATCCATTTAATGGGCCAAGTTAAAAAAAGCTCTAAAAATATTAGAAAAGAGACAAACTTTTCATCATTTTCAGATGTTACCATTGTTTTCCTAAAAAAATTCAAGAAATGAACCAAAAAATTATTAGAGAAATAAGATTGCAACATAGTAACACATTACAAAATAAATGTTCAAAAATAAACAGCTTTTTATATATTGACAACAGCCAGTTAGAAATATCTGAGAAGATTCCATTCACAATAGTCACAGTAAAATAGCAAAGTATCAAGAGTGAGTGTAAATTAAAAAGAAATATATCAAATCTACATGAAGAAAACTGTTCAATATTACTGAAAAAAAAAGAGGAGAAAACTTAAATGTGCGGAGTGACGTACCATGTTTATAGAGGAAAAATTTTGATATTGTCAAGATGGTACTTTTCCCCTAAGTAAATTTTTTAGTTCAGGGCAATTCCATTAAAAATATTCTAAGTCTGAAGTTGTAAAAATTTAAATCTACAGTAAACAGTTGTACACAGCTCCCCTCAATTTGCCTGTCATCAACATCCTGCCTCCTTTGTTTTCTCATACACTTTCATTTTCTAAACTATTTGAGTGTAAGTTGTGGACACCAAAGCACTTTGCCTCTAAGTACTTCAACAGGTACCTCCTAAGAATTAAAGCATTTAGACACAGCCATAGTGTTAGTTTCACACTTGAGACTATTAACACTAATTCTATAACACCTTAAAAAATGGTGCTTACTTACACCCTGACTGGTGTGGCACAGTGGATTGAGCACTGGCCTCCAAACCAAAAGGTCGCTGGTTTGATTCCCAGTCAGGGCACATGCCTGGGTTGTGGGCCAGGTCCCCTTTAGGGGGCATGTGAGAGGAAACCACACATTAATGTTTCTCACCCTCTCTTCCTCCCTCCCTTTCCCTCTGTCTAGAAATAAATAAATAACATCTTTTAAAAATGATGCTTATTTAACTTTACTTTGCATGCCAGCCACCTGGGGATCTTGTCAAAATGCAGATTCTGATTCAGCAGATCTGGGATGGGGACCAAGGTTCTTCCTTTCCTAACAAGTTGCTAGATGCAGCTGCTGCTGCTGCTGCTGCTGCTGCTGCTGCTGCTGCTGCTGGTCTGCAGGCCACACTTTGAGTTGCAAGGATCAACAGAACAGTCCAGATCCAATTTTCTCTAATGACCCACCCAAAAGTGTTTTTGCAGCTGGGTTTTTTTTTTTTCAATTCAATATCCAGTCAAGTTTCACATATTGCAATTGATTGCCACATATTATTGATCTTCTAAAATCTAGAATGGTCCCCCCGTTTTTCACTGTTTGGAAAGTGCAGAACAATTGTTTGGTAGAATGTCCTGTATTTTAAATTTCTTTGATGATTTACTGATGAATCGTATTCAGGTTAAACTGTTTAGCAAGTACGCAGCATAGTTGACGTTACGTACTTCCTATTGCATAGCGGCAGGATGCACGTGTGTTAGATGTTGCTCTCTTGTTTTATATTCTACTTTTTAAAACTTTTTATTTTAGAGTAGATTTAGGTCCTCTAATATCAACATCTTACTTTCATGGGTTTCCTTTGTCACAATTATGAACCTGTGGATATTTCTTTTACATTTTGGGGTATAACATAGTACTAATTTATTTATTTTGTTGCTCAAATTGACCAGTGGGTTTATTTTCTCTCTCTTTTTTTTTATTGTATTTTTTTCTATTACTATTCATCCCCTTTAAGTGTGTTTATTTTTTGTGGAAATTGAAAAACATTCTAAATATTGCATAGAATTGCAAATGGCAATAACAACAAAGAAAAGCAAAACCAGTGATTTACAGAAATCAAGATTTTTACGAAGCTACAATAATTAAACCAGTGTAGTGTGGTGCACCTGCAGAAAAGTATGCCAATGGAAAAGAAGATGCCCCAAAAGAGGTCTACACATATATTGTCACTCAGTTTATGACAAAGTGTCCACAGCAATACAGTTGAGGAAGTATAGTTCTTTCAATAAATAGTGCTGGATTAATTGCATATTCAAGTGGATCTAAATGAACCTATTTTGAACTATATATAAAATTCAATTCCAAATAAATCGTATGTTAAATGTGGAAAGTAAAACAAGCAAGGCTTATTGAAGATAATATAGGTTCATAGCTGATGCCTTCTCTCTGTGTCCTCACATTGTGGAAAGAGTGAGGGATTTCTCTGGGGTCTGTTTTACAAAGGCACGAATCCCATTCATGAGGGCTTTGCCCCCATGACTTAGGCATCTGCCAAAGGGTCCACCCCCTAAAATCATCACATTGGCATTAGGATTTAAGCACATGAATTTGGCAGGGACACAAACATTTAGACCGTAGAGTGTATTTAATGCCCATGAAGTCTTTGGGAACTTAGTATTTCCTTGTGTTATAATTGGGCTTATGTTCATTCTTTTATTCACTAAGTATTTATTGAGGACCCGTTATCAGCTAGAAGATGCTGTACGAGGCATTAGAGATACAATGATGAGCAAGCGGACTAAATCCCTGATCTCAAGGAGCATACAGTCTGGTTGTGAAGAGTCATATATTAATCAAATGATAACATTCATTTATTAATTACAAACTATGGTGATTATGGCTTATCTGAGTTGAGGAGATGAAACTAAGAGTTTGGGAAGACCAGCTAGTTTGCAGGACAGAGGATTGGAGAGGAGAGGGCTGCAGAGAACTTCACAGATCTATAGAAGGTGCCTCTTGAGTGTTTAAAGGAGTACTGGTTAGCACATGCATGTGAGGAAACTAACCAAGGCTAGGGAAAGAACCACTAGAAAAATACCTTGGTGTTCTCACAAGGCCAAGAATAATGTCTATTCCCATCAGCCAGCCTGTAAATCTTATAATTCATAAAGCATTGGGTATGGGCATCACGGGGCTCTTCTACATAGTAGAGAATAATTATTATTCCTAGTCTGGGCACTGCTCTGATCTCATTTAACAAACCTTAAAAACAAGGTCTAAGAGGATCAGACTGTTCCCAAGTAACTTAACTGCATCCCAGAATAAAATTCGAGTATTAATGATAATACAAAAATATCCAGCACACAAGAAGATAAAATTCATAATGTATGGCTTCTAATCTAAAATTACAAAGCATGCAAAGCAGTAAGAAAATTCAATAATAAGAAAAAAAAGTCAGTGAAAGCAAACTGGCATAGAAGTGACACAGATGTTAGAATTAGCAGACAAGGACATTAAAACAGGTATTATAGCTATATCCCATATGTTCACAAAGTTAGGAAGAGAAATGGAAGATTCTTTTTAAAGATCCAAATTGAACTTCTAGAGATAAACACTACAATGCATGAGATAAAAAATGTAGTGGATATGGCGCTGGCTGGTATACCTGAGTGGATTGAGTGCTGGCCGGTGAACCAAGGCATCGCTGGTTCAATTCCTAGTCAGGGCACGTGCCTGGGTTGCGGATTGGGTCCCCAGCAGGGGACACGTGAGAGGCAACCGAACATTGATGGTTCCCTCTTTTTCTCTCTCCTTCCCTCTTTCTGAAAATAAATAAATGAAATCTTACAAAATATATACTGGCTACAAATAACAGCAGGCTAAATATTGCAGAAGAAAGAAATAGCGAATTTAAAGACATAGCGACAGAACTGTCCAAGTGAAACACTGAAAACAAGAATTTAAAAAAGTGGACAAATCACCCGTGAGCTGAGACAACTTCAGGTGACATATCTATATATTATCAGAGTCCCCGAACAAGAGGAAAAAAAGGGAGAAACAGGAAAAAAATATGTAAAGAAATAATGGCCGAAAGGTATCTACATTTGATGAAAACTATAAACCCGCGTATCCAAGAAACTTAATGAAACTTAAACACAAAAAGCATGAAGAAAATTATACCAGGCACATGATAGTCAAATGTTTCAAAACCATTGGTAAAGGGAACACCAGAACATTCATGAATGCAGCAATCACTCCATTAGCTCTGATACTTTGGCTACAAATTCTAATGTAATCCAGTAACTTCCAAAATAAGTATATGGGGGACTTCCTGCCTCCAGTATTCAGAAACCTGCACTAGACTTCTCAGCCTGATGAGGACCTCTGGGGGAAATGCTGTTCAGGAGAAGGAAGGAACCTAGCTCTCTGTAGTCTTCCATTTCTCACAGATCTCCTTAGACTCCCATTGCAGGCAGCAGCCCTCCTACACCCTGCTCCCACCTCCAGTGATCAAGACATCATGAATTTCAAATGTAGTTGCATGAGAGACCTTGTTTATCAAAGGGATGTGGAAGACAAACACTATGCATTTGTCATTTATACCTAAGCAGGATCATAAACACTCCAACTTCTAGCCTTCCTGGTTGAGTTAGTGTTATGAAGATCTGGTTAGAAGCCCATTTTGACCTAAATCAAACCAATGGCATACTTTCCAGCACCTTCACCATCACACTTTTACAAGGAGAACCTGACATTTCTGTATACTTTATTATTTTGATGCAGTACTGAGGAATTTGTGACCCAGACTAAAAGGGACCATCATAAAATATCACAAATGTTTTCCTTTGTCCCATTTCTGATCCCACAATGAGGCCTTGGGAGCTGAGCTGAATACATTGCTTGGGAAACAAAGCCCTTTGAGGAAGGGATTGGATGGGAGGTTTAGGAAGATAGGGCTATGGGGAGAAGTAGTACTTATTTACATTAAAGTAAATTGAGATGAAGCACCTTCTTCCTCTTCCCAAGTTTCAGGGTGGGATGGGCATTAGCAACAAGGGACCATCTCTTTCGAAAGAAATCTCTTTAGAAATAGAGTATGCCCCTCTCTGTAGCCATTTTCTTTCTTTTTTTTTCTTTTTCTTTTACCTATCTTCTCAACCTCCATCCCAACTGGCAACCACCAAAACATTCTCGGTATGTATGATTCTGTTTCTTTCTGCTTGTTTATTTTGATTTTTAGATTTAATGGTTGACAGCTTTGTATTTATTGCCATTTTTATTATTCATAATTTTCATTTTCTCTTTCTTCTTCTTAAAGAAGACCCTTTATACTGGATTGGTGGTAGCGAATTCATTCAGCTTTTTCCTGACTGGAAAGCTTTTTATGTATCCTTAGATTCTAAACTTTGCTGGGTACAACAATCTGGGTTGTAGGTCCTTGCTTTTCATCACCTTGAATATTTCATGCCAATCCCTTCTGGCCTTAAGTGTTTCTGTTGAGAAATCAGCTGACAGTCTTATGAGAGCTCCCTTGTAGGTAAATAACTGTTTTCCTCTTGCTGCTTTTAAGATTCTCTCTTTGTATTTAAGCATTGGCATTTTAATTATGATGAGTCTTGGTGTAGTTCTCTTTGGGTTCATCTTGTTTGGGACACTCTGTGCTTCCTGGACTTGTGTGCCTACTTCCTTCACCAAGTTAGGAAAGTTTTCTGTTATTATTTTTTCAAATAGGTTTCCAGATTATTGTTCTCTCTCTTCTTCTAGTGCCCCTACAATGTGAATGTTGGAATACTTGAAGTTGTCCTAGAGGATCCTTACACTACCCTCACTTTTTAAATTCTTTTTTCCTCTTACTGTTCTGATTGGTTTATTTCTGCTTCCTTATGTTCCAAATAACTGATTTGATTCTTGGCTTCATCCACTCTACTGTTGTTTCCCTTTAAATTGTCCTTTATTTCAATTAGTGTATCCTTTGTTTCTGACTGGATATTTTTTTTATGCTGGTGAGGTCCTCACTAAGTTCCTTTAGCATCCTTATAACCAAGTTTTTGAACTCTGTATCTTATAGATTGCTTTTCTCTATTTTGTTAGGTATTTTCTGAAGTTTTCTTCTGTTCTTTCATTTGACCCATGTTTCTTTGTCTCCTCATTTTGACAGCCTCCCTGTGTTTGTTTCTATGAATTAGGTAGAGCTGCTATGTCTCCCAGGCTTCATAGAGTGGCTTAATATTGTAGGTGTCCTATAGGGTCCACTGGCACAGCCTCCCCTATTACCCAAGCTGGGTACTTAAGATGTACCCTCTGTGTGGGCTGTGCATACCCTTCTGTTGTAGATGAGCCTTGATTGCTGTTGACACATCCAAGGTCAAGCACTGCCTATGTTCTGTCCAGGGTCACACACACAAGCTACAAAGCAATCTGCAGATGGCTGCTACTTGTGCTGGTCTTGGAGTTCCCCAGGTGCAGCCAAGCTGTGAACCAGGGCTGGCTGCTGTTACTGCCGGGCTTGGGGCCACTTAGCAAGAGGTATAGGGCTCACTGAGGGCCTTAGGGAATCATCAGGGTGGGGCAAACAGTATGAGCCAGGTTGATGGAATCTCAGATATGGTGCCCCACTGCCCACACTGTGGAGGGAGGGCTCAGGAAAGGAAGAGTGTTCTCTGTCAGGACTTCTGTCTGGGAGAAAACTGCCTTCCAGCATTTGCCCCAATACCAGGCAACTCAGTTCCTCCTCATATGTCTCTGATGCTTTTCAATCTGTCTCAGTGCTAGAACTCAGAGGGAGCGAGTCTGGGTAAGTCTGTGCTTGGGCCATTTAAAAGGAACTTCCTGAGATTCCAGCAGTTTCTGTCTTCCACAGCCCCAATCCCTACTGGGTTTTACAGCCAGAAGTTATTGAGACTTATCTTCCCGGAACACTGGCACTGGATCACTGGGCTGGAGGACCTGCTATGGGGCTGAGACCCTTACTCCTTGGATATCCCTCCCAATTTTTGTCCACCACACATGGATGTGGGACCAGCCCATTCTGCATCTCCACCCCTCTTACCAGTCTCAATGTGGTTTCTTCTTTAATTCCATAGTTGTAGGTCTTCCATTCAGCTCCATTTATGATGATTCTGAATGATGATTGTTCTATAGTTTAGTTGTAATTTTGATGTGGTTGTGTGAGGAGGTGAGCTGTGGTTACCTGTGCCGCCATCTTGACTGGAAGTCCTTCCTCTCCATATTCTGATTCCTTCTTTATGTCTTTAAATGGAAAGGGGCTTTAAAAGTCATGGAATGGTTTTTTTTTTAACATTTCCTTAGAATATTTACCTATGGTGACTTGGCTTTGGGATTTCTCATCTATATCTGGATGCTGTTAAAATGAAATACAAATGGACACCAGCCTTGAATATTCTCTGAGCAGATAAGATCAGTTTAGTCTTAAATATAAAAAATAATTTAGCTTATTTTGCAAGATTAAGTTGAACCTGGTCATTTCTTGCTTATGCCTTGGAAAATCATAAGCAAAACAAACTGATTCCTAAGGTTGATATGAGGTAACCACTGACCAATTCCCTATCATTTAAGGAAATTCTAGTATTATAACCAATCTCTACAATGAACAGTCACTGCTTTCTCACTATATAAAATGCTTCATAAAAACATACCCTTGAGCCTCATTCCATGTTTTAGTTTGGTATGCAAACTGTCTTTTTGGTGTGTGCCCAATAAGTTTTTACTAATTACTATTTCAATGATTCATTGGTTTTACTTTGGCTATTTATGAACTTTTTGACAGTGACTTGATCAAAATTTCAATTTTAATATCCTGTTGTATGTATATTTTTAAAATTGACAGAATTACAAGGAAATAAAAGCAAATCCATAAACAAAAGAGAAAATCTTAATATGTTTTTTGGAAACTGAAATCAAGTGGACAACATCAGTAAATATATATGAAATATTTAGAAATAAACCTACCAAAATATGCACAAAAATCTTTCCAGAAAATACTTTATTGAAAGATATAAAACAAAAGGTGAATGTGAATAGATGTTTATGTTTCTGGATAAGAAAACTTAACATTGTAAAAAATGTCAGTTATCCCCAAAATTACTCTATAAATTCAAAGCAGTCCCAATTGAAACATCAGTAGGATTTTTCGGGGACTTGATTAGACTGTTCTAAAACAGCAGTGGAAAAATAAAGGCTTGTTAATACTTCAGATAAATTTAAAAGAGAAGAACACGGATATGTGTGTGTGTCCTTTCTTCTGCATGACTCCACAGCCTGATAGCCTGGGAGACTTCTTCCTGGTGCTGCTGTTCAGAAGTATGGCCTGTTTTCTCCCTGTTCTCAGACTCTAAACGATAGAGATAATTTTATCACTGCCTTCACTCTAGACTGGGATTGACACCACCCCCACTCTTCATCTTCTCTCCAAATTCTTCTCTCCCACCAGCTCATAGGAATTGTCTAGTCTGTTTTATTGGTTTGCATCTTTTCCTGATCTTGTTTGGTCTAAGACCTGTACCATACTATTTGAACTTTGAACTAAAAAACATGGTACTTTACTCACTGAACTTGTCCAACTTTCTATTTCCTCACTCCGTGTGGTTTTAAAATACGTTCAAAATTTCATCGACACACCTCCCTTCAGGTGGTGGAGCCAATGCCTATCCCCTGGAGTGTAGGTTTGGCTTCGTAACTTGCTCCTAATGGATAGAATAAAGTGGAAGTGATGGTGTGGAACTTGGGAGAGAGGTCATAAAAGGTACTGCAACTTCCTGCTTACTTTCCATTGGATCATTCCCTCCAGGACAGGCCAGCTGCCATAATGCAAGTTCCTTCCAGAACCCTCCTGCCAACAGCCATATGAGCAAACCGTCTTGGAAACAGAGACTCCCTTTTGGCCTGGCTCACCTATTGATTGCAACAACTCAAGAGACTATGAGCCAGATCTACACAGATAAACTGATCCACAGAAACTGTGAGCTAATAAATATGTTGTTTTAAGCCACTAAATTTTAGAACAATTTGTTACACAGCAAAGATAACTAATACATTGAGAGAACTGGCAGCATCTTATCTCATGGCCAGACTGAAGGTGACCAAAGAGAGAAGAAAAGAACATCCAGATTGATATTTTTATGGGTTGAATTGTGTCCCCCAAATTCATATGTTGAAGTCCTAACCCCCATTACCTGAAAATGTGACTGCATTTAGAGATAGGGTTTTTAAAAAGGTCATTAAGGTTAAATGAGGTCATTGGGGTGGGCCCTAATCCGGTATGACTTGTGTCCTTATAAGAAGAGGAGATCAAGACAAAGACACACATGGAGGAAAGGTCACGTGAAGACAAAGGGAGAAGCTGGCCATCTCTAAGCCAAGGAGAGCAGCCTCAGAATGAAACCAAGCCTGTTGACACCAGAACTGTGAGGAAATAAACTCCTATTTTTTAAGTCGCTCAGCCTGTGGTACTTTGTTATGGTAGCCCTAGAAGACTAATGCAATATTTCAAATTGTTATTGCATCACATTCTTCTATTGATAAAGATGTGCCTCCCAAAGCAAAGAACACTTACTCTCATAGAGAAGTTTCAAGCTCCTTTCCAAACAGACAGAAATTAAGTCTCTAACACTGCACTATTCAGTGTACTACCCACTAACCATATGTAACTCCTGAGAACTTGAGATGCAGCCAATGTGACTGAGCATCTAAACTTTTTGTTTTAATTAATTTTAATCTTAACTTAAAACTGGTGCTCAGTTCAGTTACTGGAAACATTTTAGGTAGGTTTGGAACAGCTGGGTATGTGAATCTACTTTTTCCAACCATAAACTTTATCAAACCTAAATGTATACCAGATGTTTTTATGAAAGCTTGCATCTGAATTGAGATGTACTATAAGTATAAAATATTTACTGGACTTCAAAATATTAAGATGAAAAATGAATGTATAAAGTGCTTCCCAGATAAGGTAAAGTTCAAGGAGTTCATCATCACCAAGCCCTTATTATGTGAAATGTTAAAGGGACTTATCTAAGAAAAAGAAGACCAAAACTATGAACAGTAAAATGACAACAAATTCACAACTATCAAAAACTAAACCTAAAAAAAAAACAAACAAACAAACAAACTAAGCAAACAACTAGAACAAGAATAGAATCACAGAAATGGAGATCACATGGAGGGTTATCAGTGGGTAGAGGGAGCGTGCCGAAGGCGCAGAAAGATGCAGGGAATAAGAAGCATAACTGGTAGGTACAAAATAGACAGGGGGAGGTTAAGAATAGCACAGGAAATGGAGAAGCCAAACAACTTGTATGTACGACCCATGGACATGAACTAGGGGAGGGGAATGCTGGGGGATGCGGTGCAGGGCAGAGGGGAATAAAGGGGAGGAAAAATGAGACAACTGTAAAGCATAATCAATAAAATATACTTTAAAAAATAGTTCTCGAAAGTCACTGGGACTGGAGAAGAGAAACAGTATCAAGAGGGACATTTTTCTGTAAAATCGTAATTTTTAACAAAAATATATTTATGTATTACTTTGTCATTAAAAATAAATGAAATTGAATTAATTTTAAAAGAACATATTGTTTCACAGTGTGCTGATGATACCATCTGGGAATTAGACTTTTTTAGGTCTCCTGACTCAGGAGTGTACCCAACTGTTTTCAGCAGAATTTGTCAAATGAAGTTATTAGTATTTCAATCTATTTCCTATCAGTGCCATTCACCTTCTCCTCCCCTTTTTCTTCCCCTTCCCGAATTTAAATCCTCAGGTCTGAAGCCCTATAACCCTCAGGATTATATATCAATCTTCCTTCCTTCTACCTACCCCAACATCACACTACTTTTCTAGAATTTAATATTTTCAAAATTAAAAAATTCCCAGGTCTGGCTTCTACATGAAATATATTCAGCAGTTTTTCCATTGCTATTTTTGATGTAACTTTGGAGCAGTGTTTTTCAAATTGTAGGTCTCAATCAGCAGTGGGTCATAACACTAATGCAGTGGGACTCAATTCACATTTACTTTTTAAGACATGAAAGAGAATAGAAAACATCAGAGTACACTGAAAGTATAGTGAAGGTTAAAATTATTTTATGAAATTGTGTGTGTGTGTGTGTGAGTGTGTGTAGTGGGTTATAATGGAAAATGTACTTCTCCCATGGGTTAAGGTAAAGGAAGGAGGAAGAGGAAGAGAAGAAGAAAGTTTTAAAATATTGCTTTGGTTAAAACATTTAAAAGGAATTTGATCCTTCTTTCCTTCTGATACTTACACGATGCTTCTGATACTTACACAATGTTAGTAGCCAATAGATTCTCAGCTACTGGAATAACTGAAATTTTTACAAATGACGCTATCTATTCCATCAATATTTATTTAGCATCTATTATATTCTAGACCTCAGTGAGGAGTCTTCAGAAATTTCAGGGAAAACCGCCCCCAGTCTCTTTTTTTTAATTTATTTTTTATTGTATTTTTCTGTTATCATTTATTCCCCTTATACCCCACCCCTGCAATCACCACACTGTTGCTCGTATCCATGAGTCCTTTTTCCTCTTTGCTCAAGCCCTCCACCCCTGACCCCCTCCCCATAGCTGTCACCCTGCTCTCTATCTGTGGGCCGTCTCTATTTGGCTTGTCAGTTCAGTTTGGTCATTAGATTCCACATATCAGTGAAATCATATGGTATGTGCCTTTCTCTGTCTAGCTTATTTCACTTAGCATAGTGTTCAATCAATACTTATTCACCATCTATTATGTGCTAGGCCTTAGTGAAGAGTCCTCAGAAATTTCAGGGGAAACCATCCCCAGTCTCTTTAATGGAATAATGAACAAAAATAAACAAGATGTTTGCACAGGGATTTAAGTTGGCTTTGTAATAAGATGAACTCAGGGGGCCCCCATAAGAGAGAATAGGGAACCATCAAGCATGCATACCAGATTCATGGCCTCTGCCTTGGGGCGCTGGGTGGCTGCATGTGATCGCAGGAACAGAACAGGTCACCACGGCAGTAACACAGCTTCACCTCATTGTGGGTCCCCTTGGTGAGGAATCCAAACCTTCCGGGGCCAGAAAATATTTCTTCACTTAGGCTGGATGCTACCCAAATAGCAGTAACTTTGCACGAGGTTTTTTTGGTAACTTTGTCCAGGGAAATTTTTGCTTTAACATAGCCACAGTCTAGCCAGGAGAAAAAAAACACAAAACTTGGACTGGGAGTCAGAAAGCTGATCAAGGTCCCCCTTCTGCTCAGAGATTAGAGGAACTTTGGGGAAAATACCTCACCTCACTGAGCCCCATTTAGCACCTCCATTTAGAAGTTGAAAAAGATGATCTTCAAGATCTCTTCCAGCACCTAGGTTTTCTGATGGCTGTGTGTGTGCTTCATTGACACTAGGGAGAAGTGTAAATGACCAGAGAAATACAGAGCAATTTAAATCCAGGTGGGGTGTCATGAGAGCCGACCAATTAAAAACATTAGGGCTAACTGGAGCATGCACTGTTACACTGCTCTTCCCTGAGAAGACTGAGAGGGTGGATAAAAGACTTAAACATGAGTCGTGACATCACATAAGTCCAGCAGAAAACATAGATAGTAACATTTCAGATATTCCAAGCAGAAATATTTTTGTCACTATATCTCCTAGGGTAAGGGAAATAAAGGAAAAGTAAACAATGGGACTACATCAAATTAAAAAGCTTCTGTACGACTAAAGAAAGCATCATCAAAATGAAAAGAGAACTGACCAAATGGGAGAACACATTTGCCAATGATACATCAGACAAGGGCTTTAATCTCCATGATAGATAAATAACTCATACAACTCAACACCATGAAGACAACCAATTCAATTAAAAAATGGGCAAAGACCTGAACAGACATTTCTCCAAGGAAGACATACAGATGGCCCAGAGACATATGAAAGAATGCTCAACATCACTAGCCATCAGAGAGATGCAAATCAAAACTACAATGAGATACCACTTCACAATGGTCAGAATGGCCATCATTAATAAATCAACAAACAAACAAGTGCTGACAAGGCTGTGGAGAAAAGCGAACCCTAGTGCACTGTTGGTGGGAATGCAGACTGGTACAGCCACTGTGGAAAACAGTATGGAATTTCCTAAAAAAATTAAAACTGGAACTGCTTTTTGACCCAGTGATTCCACTGCTGGGAATATACTCTAAGAATCCCAAAACACCAATTCAAAAGAACTTATGCACCCCAGTGTTCATAGCAGCATTATTTAGAATAACCAAGTGCTGGAAACAGCCTAAGTGCCCATCAGTAGATGAGTAAATAAAAAAACTGGTACCTTTACACGATGGAACAGTCCGCAGCAGAAAGAAAGAAGGACTCCTACCTTTTGAGACAGCATGGATGGAACTGGAGAGTATTATGCTAAGTGTAAAAAGCCAGTCGGTGAAAGACAAACACCCTACGATCTCACTTATAAGAGGAATCTAATGAACAAAATAAACTTACAAGCAAAATTGAACCAGAGACATGGAAACAGGGAACAGACTGACAGTGACCAGAGGAGAGCAGAGAGGTGGATAATGATGGAAAGAAGGGAAAGTGACTAGTCCAAGAGCATGTATGAATGACCCATGGACATGGACAATGATGTGAGGATGGACTGTGGGAGTGAAGGTTGGACTGGTTGGAGGAGAGCAAAGGGGGCAAAATTGGGACAACTGTAATAGAATAACAATAAAAATAATTAATTGATTGATTGATTAATTAATTAAAATAAAGAAGACTGAGAGGCTCTTCAGGAAGCATGAATGTGGCCAAAGGTGGAAAACCCTTATGTCTAAAGCAGGGACAGACCCCAAGATGCTACCCATCTCAGACCCCTCAGAGACATTTGTTTCCAGGAGGCCACCTCTGAGGCCATTTTAAACCATTCTGGAGGAACAAGAATGGTCAGAGCAGAAATAAGGACCCAGATGACCAGTTAAGGGATTGTGATAACCACTTCATGCAACTTAATTCACTGTGCACTTTTACTGTAAAAACCCAGCATTACTGACTCATTCTCCTAAAGCAGAAATGTCATTCATTCATTCATCCAGAAGAAACATTTGAGAACCTACAGTGTGCCAGGATCTGAGCTGGGTACTGGGGACAAACCTAATGCAATCCAGATATCATGGTCTCTGCCCACGGAGACCTTACAGTTCAGTGGGGAGCCATACATGATACAATTACACAAGTAAAGACTAAATTTCAGTATGATAAATTCATTGATGACATGGTGGGGTCAGAGGAGGCTTCTCTAAATTAAGGAAGTTAAAAATAAGCAGCAGTGGTGAAGATGTGGAGAAACTGGAACATTTTTGCGTTGCTGATCTGAATGTAAATGGTGCGGCCGCTATGGAAAACAGTATGGAGTTTCCTCAAAAATGAAACATAGAATCACCATATGATCTAGCAATTCCTCTACTGAGTGTACGTCCAGCCTTGGGTGTAGAAGGAATTTGATTATGAGAACTAGAAAGGAAGCCAGTGCTGCTGGAGGCTGGGGTGTTGGCAGAAGGCAGGGGACGTGACAAGAGATGAAGCTGGGGAGGTAGTCACTCTCATCCCCAGTCAGTCAGCAAACCCCACAGACCCAACCAGAGAGCCCTGCCCTGTATCTACACTGCTCCTGCATAGTCAAAAACCCTAAACATCTTTTGGTAATAAAATTAAAACCACCTCTTAACTGGGTGCCTCCTGTCTTCTAGTCTTTCCCCACTTGCCTACCAATTTACCACATGGAGAGGCAGACCCCAGGTTCTGGAGGCAGACAGCCTCCGTGTGAATCCTGGCTTTGTTAACTATAACCTTGGTGAATCACTTGGCATCCTTAAATGCCCATGGTTAAATGTGGCAAACAATAGTTCCTGCACCATGGGGTTACACAGGCAGCATGTGCAAAGCTCAGCCAGCACACTTAGGGCTGCAAGAAATGTAACTTTATTCTCCTTCAGTAAAACAGTGTTTATTTTGAGCCACCATTCTGACAGCTGGTGGAAAGTTGATCTGTCAACAAAAGGCGTATCTGAGGCTTCATTTCAGACTTCCCATAGCCACGGTGGGTGCGGGTCAGGGCCTCTGATCAGAATCTTGAGAGTAGGATTGAGAGCATGAGGTTTTTTTCAGAGGTGATCCCAGGAAGCACCAGCAAGTGAGGGCAATGTGGGTCACAGAAGGGACAGAAGCCTTAGTGAGAGTAAGCAACTGCTTTGAGCTACTGGTAGTTCTGCCAGATAAAACACAGGACTCCTGGTTAAATATTAATTTTAGATAAACAATGAATAATGTTATATTATGTGTATGTCCCAATACTACCAGGAACAATATACAAAAAAGATACCATAATTTACCTGAAATTCAAATTTAACTGGGTGACTGTACTTTTTTGTTTGTTAAATCTGATTTGGGGCTCAGCACCCCTGAGTACCTCTCACAGAATATGCCCCAGAGTTGGAACATCCCTCAGAGCTGTCCCCAGTGTCGGGTGAAGAAGAGAGGGTCATTTACCCACTCATTCTCATTCATCACTGGTCAAGGACTCCCCTGGCATCTCTGGCCTCCCCTGCTCCCAAGCGGAATGTCCCTCAGGTCAGCCAAAGCCCTTGGGCATAGTCACAGGTGCTTGCCTTAAACTGCTGCCGGTAGGAATGGCGGCGCTGCAGGAAAAGGGACGGGGCGCTGGCAGTGTCTGCTGCAGGGATCCTCACGACACAGCAAGGCTGACATGCACTGAGACATCTCACCCTCATGTCGCTCTTAGTTTCCTTTGCCCTGACGGCCAACTTCCCCAAGGGAGTATTAGGTCAGACACTGTGCTAAACACAAGGACAGTGTAGGTCCATGGTGCTGAATGAGAGGTCCTGTGTGACACACACATACTCACACCCGTTTTCTTGAGGAAACAGTCCCCATCCACCCCAAAACTAGAAGTGGACCTCTGCCCCTTTCTTTCAATATCAGTCACCGCAGTAATCTCAGACTGCAGCCAGACTATGCATTAGCCAACCAGCTCATCTTTCATGAAGTGCCCTGGTCACACTGAACTCCAGCAAATAGAAGACGGCCGTGAGAGCAAAGGCAGTGAGTACTGACCCCATTTGTCCTTCTATATCAGGAGTGACTATTAATGCACAGCAAGGACCTCTGGTCACAGAGCTGGAGAAATTATCCAGAAGCTGCCTGGTTTACTACACTGATGAATCTGCTAAGCGTGAGAGTTGTCCACACCCACCACAGTGACCACCATCAGGAAAGGAGAGGAAGCGATGTTCTGCCAGCCAGGGCTCTCCTGGGAAAGGAGAGGCACCGCTGTATTCCAAGGGGAAAGGAAAGTAGCAGCTTACACAATGACTGGAGTGGCTGGGGAAACAATATGGAAACTGCTGCTAGTTCATGAAATCAGACCATCAGCTGGCACGTTCTAACCCAAAGCCATACAGAACAGAGGTGCTGGGAAATGGAGCTCCAGATCTACCTAGAGTGCAGGGGAACAGTGGAGAAAGGGGCGGGTGATACCGAATTGGCACAGACCATCTGGTACAAACAAAGGAAGCCAAATACTCATATCACAGGTGGAAGGCACAAGGATGGCATCAAACCCCACGACTCCTCATGTGTTAGTAAAGAACCTCATGGACGCCATGAGCAGAATCCCTAGGGCAAATCAAGCCCAAGCAGATGTGGTGGCCTAACAATTCAGCCAGCTTCTATCTCCTTCTCAAGTGCCAAACCGCCTGGAAGTCTCAGATGTGGATCTGATGCACACCTCATTCCATAGTTCCTGTGTGGCACAGGCTACATTTCTCTCAGCCTGTTCATGCCCCCAAGCATAACTTAGCCCTTCAAAGCCAAGGTCCAGAAAGAGAAAGGAGTGTCTTTTTCTCTTGCTTAAGTCTTCCCTGGGGCACCCTTTGCATGGCCCAGAGCCTGCCTGATAATTGACACAAATAACCAAGGCCATCTGCTTTCAGTGACACCGGAGGGGTATGGCCTGGACCTAGGAGAGCCACATCATTGTGCAAAAAATGGCAATTCATTGTTTAAGTCATAAGCACATACAATAGTACGGGGGCCATTTTGTTGCAGCCCCAGATGTCTAACAGGGCAGGTGGGGGTATAACAAGTGCAGGAGAAAAAGATCTGGAGGTGGAAGGTGAATTCAGTTGGACATGCTGAGTTTAAGCTGTCGCAGGATAACCAGGTAGAGACAGCCAACCGGGCCCCAGAGCCAGGATCCTGTTGGTTCTTCTTGTTGAGAATATGCAAACTCCATAGCCCTTCCCAGACTCACTCTTGTTCCCCCAGGCATTTCATGCCCTGATGGTCATACCGCTGCAGTCATCTGTCTTCTGCCCATCTGTCTTCCTCATTTCCCCTGCCACAGCAACAGCAACTGTTTACCAATAGACTGCATGTTCCAGGCTGAGGTACTGAGTGTGATGATTTGGTCATCACAGAGCAGTCACTTGATAAATATTTGTTGAATTGATAACAAAGGCTAAAGTTGTTTAGGTTTTTATACCTTAAGTTGTTCCCAAATCAGCCGGTCAGGGCCCAGCTGAGCCAAAAACAAGAAGAGACCATATATGTCTCTCTGTGCTGCCTCATCCAAATCCACCCGCTCACTAGTCCTGACTCACCGGCTGACTGCTGTGGTACAGAGGGAAGAATCCAGGTGAGATGAGGGCACTCTGGTCAATTCTAGAGGATGAAGTACTGACTGAGAAGGAAGCAACTCACTCCTTTCCTCCCCAGCCTTACACGCTGGCCTGGTCCTTGCTTGTCTAAGACAAACTGTGGTTAGTTTTCTTTGCCCCCTGCCTCCTTTTTAATGTGGTGAGAGGGCTATACCAATGCTGCTGGCCTGGGTGGAAAAGTGTTGACCATCTAGTGCCTCCCTCTTTTGAGGTAAGAAAAACATATGACAGAACTGAGCAGGATAGCACCTGAGGGCTTTAACTTTACTTTGTCATTATATAGAGAATCCAACCCCAATCCAACACCAGTTATAGTGCTGTGTCCTGGTGGTTTCCTTAGAAATCAGAACTCCAGGCAAAGCTTACATGGTAACGCTTTTTGGAAGAACAAGGCAGCAAAAGTGAAGAACAGAGAGCAGAGAGTGGGGAGGAGGGCAAGCAAATTCAAAGGGGCCTGTTACAGAGCTGCCCAGAGCCTCCCAAGAAACACTGCTAGATGAAAAGGAATGGGCCTGGGGTGAAGAGCAGAAGTGTCAGCCTTACTGACCATCTATCCACTGTACCAGCAGGGAAAACAGAGAGCTGGGGCCACATGTCGTGGTCAGTAATATTTTTTAGATTGTGTCTATATTCTCTGTACAACTGTAAGCAAGATTATCAGCAAAACATGAGAAAATTGGAGATGTTGGAAGTTTGAGGAAAGAGGAGACATTATGAAATAATGATCTATATGAATATGAGAACCCAAATCAACTAGGGAAGTGAAGTGGGATTGAAGAACTAAAGACCCTCCTAAGGGTAGTGGCCATGAATTTAATGGAAGACGCTTTACCCTTGTTGTTCCACAAGAGAGCATCACTCCCTTGTTATACCATTGTTGTACTATTATTCCTGCTTCAGCTGTTTCTCTAGCCAATATCATTTGCTGATGTGCTATTGGGAGTTAATGGGGAATTATACTTATGCAGTTTGTGGGGGTTTTCCACAAAAGTTCAAGAAAAAAAATGAAAGGGAAGAACTACACATATTATAGAGAAGTGATCATAAGAAGGAATGTGGATTCTAAGCCAGATAAGGTAGGAGGTGAGGACATAGAGGGGTAGGGGACATGAAAAACTGGTGGGTCAATGGATAGCTGGTTCCATTGCGATTGGAGAATGACTGATTCAGGCTACGGGAGGGAGTCTCACCACTTGCTACAAGGTAAGTGGTGAGAGAGCGGGATGCTTGTCATCAGGGTATGGAGGGAATGCTATTATTGGTAGTGCAAGGTCTTGGGCATGTATCTGGGAGTGGGTGTGTTGATAGAGAGAGGAGGATCTCTGGGATTGAGGGGATCAGGAGCTAAGAAGATCATCCCTGTGGATATTAAAATCCTTAATAACTAAGACTGGGCTAGTACTGAGAAGAGAGATAATTAACCAGCGCTAAAATCTTTAAGGAATGAGGAGTGATGAGCTGGAAGTCGGATGATGACAAAAAGTAGGGTAAAGCCAGTAGATTACGAAAAAGGATCAGAGTTCAGAATATGAAAATAACCTTTAGTAATCACTAAGAAACTGATGAACAGCCCTGGCTGGTGTGGCTCAGTGGATAGAGTGCCGGCCTGCGAACCAAGGGGTCACTGGTTTGATTCCCAGCCTAGGGCACATGCCTGCCTTGCAGGCCAGGTCCCCAGTAGGGGGCATGTGAGAGGCAACTACACATTGATGTTTCTCTCCCTCTCTTTTTCCCTCCCTTCCCCTCTCACTAAAAGTAAATAAATAAAATCTTTTAAAAAGAGAGATGAACAATCCAAAAATAATCATCAGATATGTAAAGAGATTCAATATCACTGGTAATCAGGAAAATGCAAAATAAAATGAAATGCTATTTTAAAGGTATCAGAATGACAAAAATTGAAATGTCTGAGAACCTAAGCCTAGGAATAATGTGGAGAAACAGGAGCTCTCAACGAATTTAACCTGGCACAACAGTTTTGAAAAACAAATTTGGCAACATATGGTAGAGATCAAGATGCATGTGCTCTTTGACTGGGCTTCCCACTTCCAATACAAACTCTAGAGAGAGGCTACCACATGTGCGGTGCAAGGAGATGTGCATGGGGATGTTTGTGGCAGCAATATATGTAATAGGTTAAAAAAAAACCCTAAATGCCCATCAACAGGGAGTGGATAAGTAAATTCTGTGTACTCATACAAAGAGGATGCTCTCTATTCTGCCAGTGAAAGTGAATGGACCAGCGATGCACGTGTGTGGTTCAGTGTCAAAAACATAAAGTTGATGAACACCAGTGAGTTGTAGAATTATAGGTATAGTGTGCTAATACCATTTTTGGTACAGTGTAAAAGCAAGCAAAAACAATATTTATTATTCATGAAGCATATTATAGTAAAAAAGTAAAACCACGGACAAGAGGGAGATTTAGAACACAACTTTAGAACAGCGGCCCCCTCTGGGGAGGGTGAAGAGAGGGCAACAGGCTCTTGGAAGAAGCACCAAAGGAGGCTTCTATTTGATTTGTAATGTTTTCATTTTTTAAGATGAAACAAATAGGAAAACTATGGTTTGCTAAATGTGGGAGTTGGTTATATTATGCTGTTTTTTCCCCAGTCATTGGAAATAATTTCACAACAGAAAAAGCCTACACCAGATAGGATGACTGCACTTTCAGGGATCACATGAACACATTTAAATCTCACATAATCCCTTGGTTCAGTGTCAGCCTGTCAATTTCAAGCATTTCTGAAGAACCCAGAGTTTGCATAACAGTGTTCTCGTTGTCAGGAAACCTGCAGAGTTGTAGAACTCCCAAAAAGGTGGCTCAGATATGAGCATGTCATGTTTATAATTAATGTTTATAAACATTAATTCATCACCACAAACATCAAAAGGAACCAGAGATGCTTCAGCCTAGGCAACACACACACACACACACACATGGCCCATGTCCACTTCCTTCCCCAGGTCCCATGTCTCTTACTGTCATCACCATGCCACGCCCCACTGTCTGTACTGTCCCTGGGGATGTGAACCCCTGTCTTCCTCCAGGAACATTTGCTACCAGGAACCTAGTTGGGGCAGCTTTGGAGGCAAGATATTGGGGGAATATTCAGGGACATTACAGGTGACTCCAAAGACATCACATTTATCTCAGATGATGTCGTGATTCACCAAAGGTCTAGGGAGTGCAGTAAACAGGGAGCAGGGTGGCCTTAGGGGAGTGTCCAGAAAGACAAGGGGAACTGGACGAGACACTTACATAGCAGAATGCTCAGGGCGATGAGCAGAGTTCCATGACTACTGCGTCCTGAGCGTCTGTTCAAGATCAGAGAAAAACACTTGAGTCCATCTGTCCCTGGTAGAGGTGTGTATTTCCTCCAGGGGTCCCCCTCCCCAAGGACATGGGGCTCTAGAGACCTCTTCTCAGCACAATCCCTATTCTGAAAGTCTGAAGCTTGGCTCTGAGGGGCCCAGTGGTTAGTGACCTACACTGGTTACCACCAGGAGGGTCAGAGTATGGACAGGGAGAGTCTTAAGGTCAGGACTCAAGGCCGTATCAGAGGAACTGCTAACCTTACTTTTTTTTATACCCAGAAATATCAGGTTGAAATATCCCATTCCTTGCTGTGGCAGCACGTTTCAGCCACTGCCAGAGGTACCACTGGGCCAACAGGCCCCACCCTCAGAGACCCAGGTCTGCAGAGCCCTTGCAGGGCTGGTCCCAGGAGGAAAGGGAGGGCTCCATCTGAGCCCTCCTGTGAATACCACTACCTTGGAAGTGTCTGGAGGTTTCTTCAGTGAAACTGGAACACATTCTTTTAGGAAACTTAAGAACAGCCCTATTTCCACACAAGTTACATAAAAGCCTTTAGTGCGCAGCTATCTCAAGATTTTGAAAATTTTAGTAACATGTTTCACTATTCACAACTTTAATAATCATCACCAAATTCTACATTCCAATTTAAGAAACAGTCTCTCAAAATCCACTAAAGCATGTATAGCTTGTCTCTTAAAAAAACTAACTTTATATTTTGGAATAATTTTAGATTTATGAGAAGCTGCAATGAGAATGCACAGAGTTCCTGTGCCTCCTTCACCCATTTGCCCTACTGTTAACATCTGTATAAAGCAATGGTACTTTCACCTAAACTCAGAAATTAACACTGGTGCATAGTAGGACTAAACCACCCACTTTGTCCATATCTCACCAATTTTCTCACTAATGGCCTTTCAGTGTTTCAGGATCCAATCCAGGATCCCACATTGTATTTAATCCTCTTGTCTCCTTAGCCTGCTCCTATCCATGACATTTTCTCAGCTGTGTTTTTAAGGACCTTAACAGTTTTGAAGAGTATTGGTCAAGATGCTGTAGAATGCACCTTACTTTGAATTTGTGTGACCACATTTTCTGGACCCAAATTAGGGCATATATTTTGTTCTATGGCCAATTTCAGTAGAGCAGGGATAAAGTATGAACCCATAAACATAGTTTGTTTTTCTTAACCTCCTGCCATGTCACTGACTTGCCGATACCCTTCCACACTGCAGAAGCTCCATCCAGTTCACCTGCATCACCAGAGGCAACTTTGCTCTCTTCAAATTTGTGTATTATTCGTGTATCTGAAGTTCATGGTTTGTTTTCTATTTTCTCTTTTCTCGGGTTGTTTTTGCTGGCCTGAAAGCCTTAGCATACCTTTTCTGTTGAAAGGAAGGTTGAGGGAGATTAACAGATAATGCTGTAGAGTGTTAAGGGATATTATTGACATTTCTTCTTATATTAGTTTGCTTGGGTTGCCATACAAAATACCACAGACTGGGTTGCTCAAAAACCAAAATTTATATCTCACAGTTCTGGAGGCTGGAAGCCCAAGATCAAGGTGTTGGCAGACTTTGTTTCTCCGGAAGCCTCTCTCCTTGGCTTACATTGTCCTCATGTAGGTTTTCATTGTGTGCATGTCCCTGGTGTCTCTTTTCTATGTCCAAACAGTCTCTTAAGGACAGCAGTCAGAGTGGGTTATAAGGCCTATCCCTGCAGATTTATTTTAGTTTATTCACATCTTTAAAGGTCCCAACTCCAAACACAGTCACCCTCTGAAGTCCTGGACATCAGGGCTTCAACAAAGGTATCTGGGAGCAGGAGGACACAATTCAGTGCACGACACTCCCTGAGATCAACAATATTGATCTTCTTTGGAAACCCAAGAGATCTGAACTTATCTATTTTCAGCGCCCTATAATTTTGTTCCCTGGGGAGAGTTGGTTAGCTTTCAGTGTTAATTACCTGCCTGTGCAGGGGCTTGGAAGTGGTAGGAAAACTGGGAGAGACCACTCAGAAAATGGAATAGGAATTAAGACCAAAAAATGAACACTGGAGAAATAATGATTGTCTATTTCAGTCATTAAGGCCTAGAATAAAGTTTCTACCTCCCTGAGTGTGATCATCATTTATTTACATCAAAATACCAACTTGTAAAAACCTCCATGAACTTTTTTTTTCCATAAGAGACCCAAAATCCCGTGGCGTTACCACACCATCCCACCTTACCTAGGCCCTCTTCTGCAGGTCTGCCGGTCACCTGTCTCTTCCATCCCAGGAGCAGTCCTCAACCAGTGAGTGGCAGGAGCAGAAATAGGCCCCTGTGTCGGCAACCAACTGTCTGGTTTGCCTAGAACTGAGCAGCTTCCTGAAATTTGGGTCCTTCAGTGGTAAAACCTGCAGTCCTGGAAACAGGGATCTTGGTCACCCTCAGTCCAGTGCCCTTGTCCTTTGAGTGGGATAACTCTGAAACTCAAAACTATGGCTCAGAGCTCCTCAGGAGCCTCTTCGTGGTCTACAGCCTCCCTGGTGATTGTCACTGGAATGGCCATGGCTTCTCCTTCTGGCAAAATCCCTCCTACTCACAGGGCTATGGCCTCCCAGGTGGATGGTGGCAGCACCTGCTGCCAACCTGAGGAGGAAGAACAGCTTTAGGGGAAAAGCAATGCAGAAACTCAGATGTCTTAATAATACAACGGAGAACTATCTACCAGGACACGGAGCCTGGGAGCCTATTTCTAGAGATCATCCGAGATGTGAATTAAGTAGCTTTCTTTATTCCTCCTGTTTAGAACATTCCCTTCCCCACCCGTGGGCACCTGCTTGGTTGCTTCACTCTGGTGATGGTGTTTACCAATAGCATGTATACTTCCTCTGCCTAAGGCAGTGTGATCATTTGACCATCATATAGGAGTCACTCAATAAACTGTTGAATTAACAGGGACAACTGAGAGAGAGTGGATTAGAGGCACACCCTTGGCATCTCCAAATCAAACTTGAAAAGAAGCCAGTGGCCATACTAATCCCAAGACAATCCCACAGTAGGACCAAGGGTACCATGGTCAACTACAGAGTCATGAAGTTCTGGCTTAGAAGAAAGAACTCTTCCCTTCCCCAGCCCCATACATTGTGCACTTGTGTTTCCTGGGTCTGGAAGATAATGCTGGAGATTCTGAACTATTAACCTTCCCCCAGTGTCCCTAAGGAATGAGCACTTCCTTACGAAGACATGACATTCCCAGAGAGACAAAGAGAGACAGAACTTGAGGGCACTGACCAAACCTGGTGATTCTGTGGAGAACCCAACCCTGGTTACCAGGGGTGTTTTAACAATCCAGGGATTTAACAATGGGGTGATTCATCCCTTTGTGAATTATTTGTACAGCAGTAAAGGGGTATTAAACTGAATGAGGGCCTAGGTTTAGACTCCGTAGACAAATGGAGTCACAACAGCCCTTTCCCTGACCCACCCACTGGAATATGGTATATGGTTCTTGGATGCTACCAGGCATCCAAACAAACCCGAACATATCTCTCTTTGCTCCCATACATTTACATGGAAGCAAAACTCCTGAGAGGAAAGAACCTGAGTCCCCTGGACAGCCAGTTAGCACAGTGTGCCTGAGGAGCATCCCCGACTAAGAAAAGTGAGCAGGACCACTGATGTGGCCCTAGAGGGAGAAAAGCTGGAAGTCATGGTAGAACAAGATCTTAGCTGATGCCAGAACTTTCCCTGATCCTGCCAGCGCAAAAGGAGATTTATACCCCTCCCAAAGGGCTTGGGGAGGTGCTGAATGGTAAAATTGGAGACTGTGTCAATTGTTATGCTGTACGCCTTCGGCCAGGGGTAACCTAGGGGAAAGGGGATTACCCCTCCACGCCACTCAGCACATATACACACACATGTGTACACACACTTTATAACTAGATATGGCCCAATAAGAGACTGGCCCCCTTTCTGGGAAGGCTGAGAGGGTGAGGAGCTGCCAGGTGAGACACACAAATGGATTCTTCACCGGCTTCCTTTGTCGGAAGTCTTACATTTTAATTCACAAATGACTTGAAGCTCAAACGGGGGGAGCAAAATATTAACCTGCTCCCCACTTCTTTTTCTGATTTCTGAATATTATTAAATAGCATTCAATCATTTTTAAAACATAAATTATAAATAAAAATGTAAGTAGCTTATAAGACCATTTCCCAAGCATTTGCTATTAACTATTTATAAATAAAAGCAATATGACACCCAGATATGGATAGATAAGTCAAATATTCAGCTCCTAAAGGCAACCACTATTTTAAAAAAATGCCATGTGTCACTCAGAAAAATACTGTGTGCATATATCAGCATGCATATTTATATTTTTATTTAAATCAAAGGATTTATGTACGTTCTTCTGCACACTACTTTCTGCACCTACTAGTACGTCTTGGAGATGAGTACATATGAAACTACCCCATTCTGTTCACAAAAGAATAGTGTCCTATAGAAAGGGTAGGCAAGCCATAACTGAATTAACTACTCCTTATTAATAATATTAGGTAGTTTTCAAACAGGTCATTTTATTGTGTTTTGAGTTTTGCAATATAAATAATTCCAATATAAATTCTTGTATTGATACATCCATGTTGGCACATTTTTGCAAGCACATCCATGAAGTCAGTTTCTATGTCAGACGGGGAAAGATTTGTGTTTGAAGAGATTCCCCACATTGCCTTCCTCATGCGAGCCCCCAGCCCGCACTGTGCAACAGCAGTTCCCTCATGCCCGATGGTCAGGGCCAGCCGGTCCTGTCGGGATGGTGAATCCTCCTCATTTCCTTGCTGTTCTTTGTCACAAGGAGCCCCAAATATCCAGATGGCAGCCAAAGCTTATAATTTAATAGAATTCTTGCATTTTCCAAATTAAAGTGTTTCCTCTTGGGAATGCTTTAAATTCACAGAGCCCAGAGATATAGGTGGGAAAAATCTCCCCAAAGTTGGTCACTGGGAGCGACAGTAAATAAGGCCACTCCTGCTTCTACTCCCTGGTTCTCAGAGGAAAGTGAGGATTCAAGATTCCCGGGAATCAACTCTGATGACCCATCTCAGGTATAGGGTCCCGTTCTTTCTCACCCAGGGCCCTGTCTTTGCCACAACAGACCTGCCTTAGTTGAGAGTTAAACCTTCGATGGAGCCCCTCTGCTCTTACGTTCAAGCCCTGAATCTGATTCTCAGCTTTCTCTGCCCTCTGATTCCAGGAGATAAGAGACACTTTATATGCCTCCAAGGAAGTACTCCAGCTTTGGTACTTAGCTTTTAATAACTGATTAGTTACTCTCAGCTCTTTTCCAGAACATGCACACAGTTACTACTTCTCCCACATTTCCCAAATGCCTTGCAGCTAATAGCTGATGCATTCCCTTCTACCGGTACACCATCGCAGCTCAGAGCCAATGAATAATTGCACTGCCACCTTCTGTCGGTGCTCCAACCACCAGCAGTGATGCCGGCCGGGTGGCCAGGGGTCCAGCTCTAAAACCCTCTCTCATCATCTGCTTTCTTAGAGCACTCCTGACACCCACTGACCCTGCTTGGGTCTCCCAGGAAGCAGAAAGTGTTTTTGGTATCAACAGCTGTGACAGGGAAGAGAGGGAAGCAGGGTTGGGTGGACAATGAATCTAGCTGCAATGTAGTCTCTGGGGAGCCCCTCAGTCATCTCTGCAGGGTGCTCTGATGATGGGATGAGCCTTCAGAGCTCTCCTGAATTGGGATGAGAGGACTGGGCTCTGTACCTCTCAGTAATCAATCATTGGATGTGGACTTCTGGGAAGGGGTCATGACCTTGGGCATGGCAGCCCTCTTTAGCTACAGAAATCCATGAGAAGTTTGATTGTTGAGGGATTTCTGCTAGTGGCACCCCCAGCAGCTGGGGTAATAAATCTGCTAATAATCTGAAGGGTGACCCAGGCAGCGAATATTAGCAACCACCACATAACCTGCACTCTGGAACTAGCCATACCTGTTACATAAATCCTTGGGTACTCTTTGTCAATAGAAAAATGTACCTGAAGATTATGTGCTCATTCCCAGGAACAAGAACCCTGAGGAGCAGAATGTTCCTGACATGAGAGAGTCTGTGCCCTTACAGGTAGCAGAATATATTATAATAATGTCTACATGGCTGTTATCAAGCAACCTCTGTTCCCCAGCACACAGGCCTCTCCGTAGGTCTGCCTGAGGGTCCTCACAACACAGCAGCTGGCCTCCCCCAGAGCAGGTGGTCTGAAAGAATGAGAAAGAGGAAGGTCCCACAGCATTCAAGCCCTAATCTCACACATCACTAATCATCCCTTCTGCCCCATTCTATGCTTTAAAAGCAAGTCACTAAGTGCGTTCCACTTTTAAGGTGAAGGGAATTAGGCTCCACCACTTTAAGGAAGTAGTAACAAATAATTGTAGACTTATTTCCAAACCACTACATAAAGAGAAGAGGTTACTTCCCAAATCAACAATAAATACAAGGGAGTAGACGGGAGGAGCCAAGTAACAAGAGGTTTTGTTTTTCCCGGGTTTTTTTTTTAATCCTCACCCGAGAATATGTTTATTGATTTGAGAGAGAGAGAGAGAGAAAGAGAGAGAGACATAAACATCAATTAGTTGCCTCCTGTATAAGCCCCAACCAGGGATCGAACCCACAGTCTGACCTGGTGATTGAACTGGCAACATTTTGGTGCACTGGACGACATTCCAACCAATTGGACAGTACTCCTGTGTTTTTTAATAATTAAACTGTAATCTTGTCATACTTTGTAATTAAAAATAGAAATATCATTGACTATGGTAGATGTAGCAACCAGTGAAACTGAGTAAGCAGCTAGATGCTCTTGTAAGGTGCAGACTGACTCACTGCCCATCTCTGTCATGGTCTCTCCTGCCTGTCTCCGCCCAACCAGGGAGGGAGGGATAGAATGACCACTGCGCAGAGCCTCTCGGAGGAGTCATCATTCTCCAGGCAATGAACAAGGAGTCAGATGACTGCACTTTATTGACAAGTGGAAGGTTAGGAAAAAGCATTAGACCCATCAGTATGTTTCCTGCATCCCCATTCTGTACCACAATTTCATTTAATACAGAAATCATCTTATTAGCTTTAATGGCTTGGTTACAGGCTCTGGCTGGGGCACAGGCATCCCAGGGAAAGTGTTCAAGAGGGCACACTGGGGGATTCTACACACTCAGAGCCCCCTTCAATCCAGGCTCTTGCGCTCACTCCCTCTTTTGGATCCCACATAGACTTCCATTCTCCAATACGCAGAGTGCACCCCAGAATCTCCAGGCAAGTGGGGAAATCCTGTGGGAGAACCTGTCAATGTCCAAGCAGGGAAAGCACACAGCAGCTAGGAAGAGCTGTCCCCTGGGGTCTGATGGTATTATTAAGAATTTTTTCTCTTCTGGGAGTTAGGATGACTCTACCCTTCCTGGGCCTTTGCTGACCCCTTCAGGCGAGGGGAGGAACTTCAGCTGTATCCACACCAGCATAAAACTCCCATCTTCCCTGGACCCCCACCTCTCCCTTACGTGACTCTTTGCATGGGAAAGGTGGTCAGAGTCCCCAAGTTTCGTTCTGCATGGAGGAAACCCACCTGTCCTGGCAGCTAGCAGGAACCTCCCCTTGCCTGTAAGAGAGCACTTTCTAAACATGGCCTATCTCCTCATTGTACAAAGAACCATCCTGCGGGCCCCAAAGGCATTGCTAGAGGCACCCAAGGTTCAATTCTTCCATTTGTCATTTGTTTGTGACTTTGCCTTTTGAAGGAAGTCATACACTGGAGAACGCCCAGTCTGGAGACATTTTAGGGTTGGATAAGGCTACTTCCCCCAACTGGGCCTCCTGCTGGTATGGGCCAGAGCTCAGACAGGAGGCAGCCCCCCCGCCAACCCCCACCCCTCCCCCGGCCCCGAGACTGCGAGCAACATGAGTATCTTGTATCATTCTGACTCCATCTGCTGCCCCTGGGGACTATGGAAGAGGCAAAGTCTCTCTCCAACCCCACTGCCCAGTACAACATACCCTATCCCCACCCTCCCCACTCCTCTGTGAAGGCTCACAAAGACCAGGGTTCTGGGTCAACAAAGGCTGAGGGTCATCCTCTTTTAGGATGAGACTCCATCCCGGCAACTTTCCTGGAAATATCTCTAAATATGGACAACGGGATTTGCTTCCTACAGAGTAATCATCATTTTGTCGTGCATACTGCACACTTTTGGCCCAGACTTTTTGAGGGGAAAATGAAGGATGCGTACTCTACATGGGTATGATGATGGCATAGCATGAGTATGACGATCCCCTGTGTAACGCGGGTGCCCATCATGCACAGCTTTTCCCAGCACCTCACTGGTCGGACTGGCAAAGACAGTGCTTTGATGGTAGATGCAATTACGGGTGAGTTAACGAAGGGCAGATTGAAGCCTGTAAAATAGGGATTAGTTTGGGGCAAAATGGCAACATCAGTCTAAAAGGTTATCCTTTTCCCAGCCACCGAAGCCCATGTGAAAAAGGAGCTTGAAATGTTTAGGCTGCTGCACTGGGAATGCCTTATAATTCTGCACACGGAGTAACAGAGCCACCCTGACCAGTGTGGCTCAGCTGGTTGGGTGCTGTCCTGCAAAGCAAAATGTCACCAGGGCGATTTTGCATCAGGGCACACACATGGGTTGCAGGTTTCGCCCCAGTCAGGGCACATATGGGAGGCAACAACTGATGCTTCTCTCTTGCATCGATGTTTCCCTTTCACTCCTTCTCCTTCCCTTCCTCTCTCCCTAAAAATAAATAAAGAAAGTCTTTTTAAAAATGAAGTAACATAGTCAATGATTTCTGCATGGTAAGCTTTCTTGGTGGAATTCAACCTGGAATTTGTCCTCTTTTCAAGAGCCAGGGCTAGTTACAAGTAGCTCAGTGCAGAGCAGAAAGAGATAAGCCATTCCTAGACATCAAGCAATATGCATTTTTGCAGAGCGAACAATATACTCTCTGAGGCAGTCTTAGTAACAGCCCCCAAAAGGTATCTCCATCTTAATCCCTGGAACTTGTGAATGTTTCCTTTTATAGCAAAAAGCATATTGCAGGTGTGATTACATCAAGGGTCTTGAGATGGGGAGATGATCTTGGGCTATCTGGGTGGGCCCTAAATGCCGTCACAAGTGTTCTCACAAGTGAGGCAGAGGGAGATCTTAATACAGAGAGGAGCAGGTGATGTGATGACGGGCGTGGAGGTTGAAATGATGCCCTTTGAAGGTGAAGGAAGGGGCCACAAGCCAAGAAATACAGGTGTCACTAGAAGCTGAAAAGTACAAGGAAATAGATTCTCGTCTGGGAACCTCCTAAAGCACAGGTGGCAAACACAAGGCCTGCGGGCCAAATCCTGCCCTCCACCTTGTTTTATCCGGCCCAGCACCTTGTTTCCACCCCGTGGCAGTGCTGAGCTCCTTGCCCTAGTTAAGGAGTAGTTACATTTGTACAGTCCTAAAGTTACATTCGGCCCTTTGAAGGCATCCACGAGGCTGAAGTGGCCCCCCGGTGAAAATGAGTGTGATGCTGTCCTAAAGGAAGCAGCCCACCAACACGTTGGCTTCAGCCCAGTGAGACTGATTTTGGACTTCTGCCCTCCAGAACTCTATGGTAATAAATTTATATTGTTTTAAGTCACTAAGTTTACGGTGATTTGTTATAGTAGTGAGAAACATATACTATCTTTAAGTCTATCATTATGTTACTTTAAAACATTTTACTGTGCCCTGGCTGGTATGGCTCAGTGGATTGACTGCTGTTCTAAGAACCAGAGGGTTGCCGGTTCAATTCCCAGTCAGGGCACATGCCTGAGTTGTGGGCCAGGTCCCCAGTAGGGGGCGTGGTGTGACAGGCAACCACATAGCATTGATGTTTCCCTTTCTTCCTCCCTTCCCTTCTGTCTAAAAATAAATAAATAAAATCTTTTTTTAATTAAAAAAAAACATTTCATTGCTATAACTGACAGAATAACTGCACACATTTGAAATGCAGTTTAATAATTTTTGACATGTGTATACACCCATGAAGTCATTATCACGATCAAGATAGGGAACATTCTCCTCACCTCCAGAATTAACTCAGGCACCTCTGTAATCCCTCCATCCCAGCCCCCCTTCCTCCCTTTCAGGAAACCACTGGTGGCAACCACTGGTCTGTTTTCCGTTGGTATAGACTACTGGTTTTATAGAATGAAATCATACAGTATACACTCTTTTTTACCTAGCTTCTTTCATTCAACCTAGTGATTTTGAGATTCACCTATGTTGCCTGCACATCAGCACAGTCCCTTGCCCCTCATCCGTGGTTTTGTTTTCCGTGGTTTCAGTTACCTGCAGTCAACCACGGTCCAAAAATATTAAATGAAAAATTGCCGCTATAAACAATTCATACACAGTTCCTAAGGAGCATGCCACCATGTTACCCATAGTGTGATGAAATCTCTGTCCTTCCCACCCAGGACGGGCACCACCGCTTCGCCCAGCGTCTCCATGCCGTATGCACTCCCCGGCCAGCAGTCAGCCGGCAGCCGGCGCGGTCACGGGGTGGACTGTGGCGGCATCACTGTGCTCATGGTCAAGTCATCCTTAATAACGACCCCAAAGAGCTGGGGCAGTGATGTTCACAGTTCGCCTACCCAAAGACAAGCCACAACGTGTTTCCTTTCAGTGAAAAGGCACAAGTTCTTGATTTAATAAGAAAAGAAAACGAACCTCATGCTCAGGTTGCTTGGACCTGTGGTAAAATTGAATCTTCTATCTGGGGAATTGTAAAGAAGGGAAAAGGAAGTCATGCTGGCTTTGCGGTGACTCCTCAAACTGCAGGCGCATCTCACATCCCCACAAGAAGGGTGGGCACAGACAACAAGATGTTTTGGGAGAGAGAGATCACATTCACATAACTTTTATTGCAGTTATTATTGTTAATATATTACTGTGCCTAATCTAAAATTAAACTTTGTCATAGATATGTATGTATAGGTAAAAACATAGTATATATAGGGTTCGGAAGCATCCACGGTTTCAGGAATCCGCTATGGGTCTTAGACTACATCCCTTGCGAATAAGGGGGGGCTACTGTGGTTAATTCCCTTTTGCTGCTAGGTAGTATTCCATTGCATAGGTATGTTACAGGACAGACCCATGGGGGGTACAAGATACTGGCAGGGAATGAACTCCCCCCTCCCCCAGGGTCCTTCTGTATTAGGTTTGCCTTGCCTGCTGCCCTTAGGAGTTGGAATTATGGCTCTCAATGCCAGTTTGGTGAAAAGGAAAGGAACGATTCATTCAAAAGTTACACAGACTTCATAGTAATGACTTAATGTCTTCATTAAAATCCCAAAGTCCCTTAAAACACCCACAAACACGCACAGTCCTTCCTTCCCCCTTTTGCCCAGTCAGGGGTACCATGTCTCAGGAAAAAATAACAATAGAAGTTTGTGAGTTGGCTAGCTCCCAGTTTTTCCCACCAATTCATGCTCAGCCAGCAGGCTTCCCATGGTCCCCAGCACCATCAGCTGTGTCGTCGGGATCTCCAGCTCTTAATCCAAATCCACATGGCACCTTCTCATGGCCCACCAGCAAGAGTCCTTTTACCCCTTTCCTTCCCTGCAAGGTCTCTCCTGCATTCTTCCGAACTGCTGAGAGAGATCTCTGCATCGCTGCTACATCTTCATCGCTGCTACATCTTCATCGCTGCTACATCTTGCTTTCCTGCTTCCTAAGCCGCATGGTAAAGGGAGCCCCAAAACCATGGGGTTCCCCTGGAAAACCATGTGGTCCACTCTGCATGGATGCTGCCCCTGGGTTTAAATCCCAGCAGGAATCTTCCTCTGCATCCCCATTTCCAACTCTTCCTGCAATTGGCCGCACCTGCCAGCATTCCTGTATTTTTCCAGCTCTTCTGGGCTGCCATAGTTAGTCCCGGCAGGTGTTGCCAGGTGGCATGGGGCTAACCATCTCCAAGCTCTCATGCAGGTGCCTTAACCAGGGGGAGCTGCCTCCTAGTTATGTAATGGGTGAAGCCACTCCCATCCCCCTGGCTCAAAGCAGGACCACAGCTACTTAACATATCTATGAAGCTGGCCATCAGTTATAAATATGTAAAATAACCATTTTTGCATATCAGGTATGAAACTGGCTAACTGTTAATATGCAAATTAACTCCCAATAGCCCTGCTCCAAGTGTCCCATCCCCCAGTTCAGACCTGTGGGGGCGAGGATATCCTATATTTTTTATATTTCCTGGACACCTAAGTTCTGGACCCCATTAAAAATCCCTCTTTGGGGGGCCCTGGCTGCTCCCTGTTACAGATATACTTTGTTTATACCCTCACCCATTTGCAAACATTTGAGTTGTCTCCATTTTGGCAATTACAAATAACTCCTAAAAACGTTCATGTGACAGTCTTTGTATGCTTTTACTTCTCTCAGGTAAAGGCCTACTAGTAGAATGGCTAGATCACATGATAGATGTGTGTTTTCCTTTTCAAGAAACTGCCAAAGTGCTTTCCAAAGTGGTTTTTGGAAAGAAGATTGGAGTCTCTCTTTTGGAAAGAGAGAGGAGACAGAGATAGACATTAAAAATTGTAGTAAATGGGAGGAAATTGGAGAAAAGGAAAGGGGTAGAGGAGAATAAGAATGAAAAGAGCCCCAGTTGGGTGATTCAGTTGCTTGGAGCACCGTCCCATACACCCAAATGTTGCAGGTTCGATCCCCAGTCAGGGCGCATATAGGAGGCAACTGATCAATGTTTCTCTCTCACATTGATGTCTGTCTGTCTGTCTGTCTGTCTGTCTCTCTCTTTCAAAATTAATAAAAACATATTCTCAGGTGAAGATTTACAAAAAAGCGAGAGAGGGAGGAAACACAAGACAGTGGTATCAGACACAGCTAAAACAGATGGCGCATGCACCTCAGGCTAGCTGAGGTTCGATAAAGGGACTTTATTTTCAAAGAGCTTGTGAAACCAACAGTGGTTACGGCAGTGCCTTGGCCACCACCTCTGGGCCTGAAGGGCCTCAGAAAAGGGAGATTCTGGGCGCCTGCAGAGAGTAGCAACAAGGAGAGGGCCACCCCTGGAAGTGGGATGCAGCCGTCCCTCTTAAACTGGAAGGGAAACAGCTGCTAGACAGACACTTCCCCTCCCTCTGCACCCTCTCTGTGCTGTCTCCATCTCCTGCTGATAGTTTCTGTTGGCCAGACCCAACCAGAAGCCAGAAGGCACCAGAGTCTGGTGATGACATCTGTGTGGACCAGCCTCCCTAGCTGGAAGTAGATGGATGGAAAGTGGCTGGGGCCCCAAAAGAAGACACCCAGTACAGGAGCCAACAGAGGAAAGGGACAACAAGCTAAGGTGCTTTTCCATTTGCCTTTAATAGTGACATGAAAAGGCTGAGAAAACAATACGTAATGATTTAGAGCAGGCCAAGGGAAGGCAGTGCCTTGTGATGTGCACTGTACTAGGCAGCAAAATTTTTATTACAGTTCATCCGCTCAGCCTTGAAATCTATTTTGAAGGAGTTATTAACAGCAAACAAAATGATTAGTTCTAAAACTGCTGCTGTTACAGATCTTAGCTTGATTGTATCCTGATTAAAAAGGAAAAAAAAACTCTTCTAAATCATGAAACGTGTACCCGTGGATTTGTGTGAATGTGGACTACAAAAGCAGGCATCTACCACAGGAAAGTGGAGTCTGAAGATCAGAGACGCTTCATGGAAAGACACAAAGTGTCTTCAAACCCTAGGGAAGACACAGAAATTTTAGTAGGATGGGTCCTCTTGGCAGACGGTTATTCTTTGCCTCGGTCAGATGACCTGCGCATTTTGGGGTAAATCATTGCCGTTTATCCATTTCAACATGAGGACTGCTGGCAAGAGAACAAGGTGATCCAGGGAAGAACTCAGCATCTGTCAAATCTACTGGAGACTTTCTCTGCATCCTTTTTCATTTTCTTAATCTCATAAAAGCCTAGACTTCATCTCCCTTAAATTCTATTTACATTTCATCTTTTATGGAATCTTTGGGATGTCCATAAACAAGCCATTCATAATAAAATATCCTTAGAATTCTTTCTTAGGTGAGAAAACTGAGGGTTTTTTTTTTTTTTTGTCTCATTGACTTGAGTAAAAACTGAAGGCTTGAACATATCAGTGTGTGGTATGGATGAGTCCACCAGCCACTTCTTCCAAAGTGGACACCAAAGGGAAACCTTTGGATGATCAGTGACAAGTATGAAATCTGGTTTTGCGGTCAAGTTCTCTATAATGATGCTTTCTGGTGATTTGGGTTTTTATTCCCTTGCTTAGAACCTCTGAAGGGGCACATTAAGAACATTCAGCCCTATTGCTATGAATTGCTTTTTCCAGTTCCCACAGTCCAAGAATATAATGAAGGGATACTACTAGAAAAAGTAGTCTGCTCTGATTCCACACATTTTGACAGATGGAAAGACAGTCAACAAAATGTCCTCTTTGTCTGCTCACAAACGTGAGGCAGTTCAGGGCTAGAGTAGAAGGAATGGTTAATTATGAGGTCAAGAGTTGGTACTCTAATTCCACTTATTTTACTAACTAGCTGTATGTGCTCAGGTAAAATTCACTCAGTCCCTCTGTGTGTCTCCAGGAGCTTTCCCACAGAATAATTATATGTAACGAGAATAATCCCCCGACAGTGGGCACAAGCTCACTCCACAGAACCAGCCCAGGACAGATTTAATGGCGTGAACGGGAAGTGTCCCGACATGCACATAAGGAACAGCCCAGGACAGCACACAGCGAGCAGGCAAGGACAGAACACAGCACAGAGGAGTGCAGAAGGCTCACCACAGAGCCTTAGCACAGGCGGAATCACCACCCCGCACAGAGCCAGGAGCCGTCCCGTGCCAGTAAATTAGCAGCAGGCATTTCGTGGGACACCGTGGTCGCCTCGGGAACACCGCTGCTGAGGACTCTAGAAAAACAGACTTTGAACAGGTGCATCAGCAAAGGCCCTGTATTAGCCTTCAACAGCTGTGAGAACAAAATTCCACAGGCTGGGGGCTTTCACAACAGAAATGTATTTCTCACACTTGTAAAGCCTGGAAGTCCAAGGTCAGAGTATTGGCAGGTCCACCTTGGCTTGCAGATGGTCATCTTCTCCCTGGGTTCTCACGTGGTCTTTCCTTTAAGAATGCCCACCTCTAGTGTCTCTTCCTCCTCTTACAAGGACACCAGTCAGATCAGGTTAGGGCCCCACCTTTATGACCTTATTTAACCTTAATTACCTCTTTCAAGGCCCTATCTCCAAGGAGAGCAGCATTGGGAGTTAGGGCTTCTACATAGGAATTCAGTCCCTGACAGCCGTGGTGTCAGAGACAGCTCTGTGTAGACTGACATGAGACAAGAATGAGAGACACAAAGAACATGGAAAACACAGCAGGGAAATCCAGGCAGAGGAAAACCCTGTTCTCTCAGCCACACCTGGGTAGGAGTTTTTGCCGGTTTCCTAAGGATGAATTGAGAAACAATTTTTAATTCATTCCACAAAGGTGTTTTGAGTATCCTCTATGTGCCAGGGACTGTGATAGGTGTTGGAGGTGTTAAATGAGTTAAGCAAGAAAGCCATTAGACTGACATGGTTGTAATACATGATGACCTACGTAAGCAAACCAAATCTAAGCTTATAAATGCCTCAAGGTTACAGAATTGAAACCTAAGGACAACCAATCACAGTCGACTAGGCTTTAAGCTGTAGCCAATCAGTAAATTCCTTGCTTTGCTTCCACGTTTTCTCTATAGTAGTCTCTCCCTGAGCTCCTTTGGGTAGAGCATTCCTAACCGCTTCCTGTTGGGCACTGCCCAATTCAAATGGATTTTTGCTCAAATAAACACAAAAAATTTAATATGTCTCAGTTTATCTTTTAACAGGGGTCAGGGATGAACTTGGAGCACAAACAGCTCACCTTAGAGTTTACAGTTAATAGGGAAGACAGAGTGGGGTGAAGAGTAGGAGCCTTGGAGCTGCAGGAGCACAAAGACCGAGAGGTTGAGGAAGGGAGATTCAAGCAGAGGGACCAGCCGGACGGAAGCTGAAAGAGTGAGCGTGCTGGAGAAACTAAAGGGCTGGCTCCGGAGGGCAAGGGGAGAGAGAGGCATGTGGCAGATGAGTCTGGACGCAACCTGGGAGGCCTGGGATGCCTGCTTAGGGATTTCAGTCTTTACCCTGAGATCAGTAGGAGGCCCTTGAAGGGTTTCAAGCAGGAGCTGACTCGACTAGAAATCAGTTTTGAAGAGATCACTCTGGCCCCAGTTTGGAAAAACAGATCAGAACCCACTATATATATATATATAAAACATATGTATATCAGTTAAAGTTTATTATATAAGAATGTGCTGATTGCCTGTATTCCCGTGCCATGGTATAAGAGAGAGTTTGTCTGTCTTTTTCCAGGGTTCCTGGCACAGAGCTTCTAAAACCCTTGGACTGTCCCAAGGAAGAGAAGTGTATTTGCTATTCGTGAGTTCCTAGGTCACACCTGAGTCTATGCTAATAAGATGACTTGGGGGTCTCCTAGACAGCTCCACGATGGGGACTTGTCACCAGGAAGGCCAAACACCTGTTCAGAAGGTTGACACTTCAAGCACTATGCTATCAGCCAACGTCCTGGTTGCAGAGGGGGAGTGGTGACAGCGCTCACTCACTTGGTCTGTGATTTAATCAGTCATACCTGTGTAATAAAACCTGAACACCAAACCTCAGGGGAGCTTCCAGGTTGGTGAACAGGTTCAACGTACTCAGACGGTGACAGGTCCTGATTCCCCTGGGCAGGGCAGGGACACTCTGCACGCAGGGCCCTCCCACACCTTGCACCACGTGTCTCTTCATTGGATTGCTCATGTTCTGCACCTTTATAATGAAATTATAATCATGAGTATAGTGCTTTCCTGAGTCTGTGAGTCATTCTAGCAAATTATCAAACCTAAGGGGGCTATGGGAACCTTTCAGATTTGTGGTCAATGGTCAAAAGTATAGGTGGCCTGGGGACCTCCAAAGTATATCTGACATCTGAAATGGGAGCCATCCTGTGCAGGACTGAGCCCTCAGCGGGTGGGGTAAGCTTCAGACTTGGATTGAGGGACAGCAGGGGGTGACAGACCAGTAGGTTGAAACAGAATCCAGGCCATATTTTGTCTTGGTCATTCTTAATTTCAAATCAAAAACCTTTTGTCAAAGGGAGGGAAAGAAAAAAAAAACTTGTCCCCAAATTAAGAAATGGGCAGATTTGTCTGCTGTTGAGAAAAACCACTGGCTTTGGGCAGCTCAAAATTCAGATCTCGTTAGGTGATGGCCAGCCCCCTGGGCTGACGCCATTCACACTTCCTTGTCGTTGGCCTGAACGTAATTGGGGGTTAAGTTGTCGTTACCATTTCTGGCCACGCTACAGCTGCTGGTCATTTGCTTCTGAGACGTGCTGCTTTCACGGGCACTGAAAGTCTGCATGCTGTCATCTGAGACCATCCTGCCACGGACTTCCTTCCCCACAACCAATGTGCACTCGACCGTTTTGGTGACCTTTGACATAAAACTGCAACCTTTTATACATTTTAAAAACTAGCTGCTACATAAACACCGTTTGCCAGTTCTAAATCCCCTCCTGTCACACCCTCTGGACCACCCCCTCCTGCTAACAAATTCAACATTGTATCGTGCCTAAGATCAATTCATCTAAGAACATTTTTTGAATCTCTTCTAAGAATGACTACAGTAAAACTTTAAGTTAGTAGTGGGCAGAGGGAAAAAAACATCTCTTCCAGAATGCTACCTAAAAAAGGCCCATTTCAGTCCAGAGAGCTCACAGGTTACATGTTTAATACACCCAAGAAAGACACAGTAATTAGAAAGATACTGGTACGTATAACTAATACAGCGTCTCTGGGCTCAATTCTGATTCATCTCCAGATTCTACAGCACTTGTCCCTCCTGTCACCTGCTCAGGCTGGCTTCACGAGAACCACAGGGCAGAGAGAGAGCTCGGGGGCCCAATCGCAGCTTCCTGTGCTGCCTCCTTTAGTTTGTGCCGCCAAGACTGAGCTTAACTACAGGGTCCCACTCTTGGTCAACCGGACCAAGATTCCTAGGACATCACCAGAAATGCATCACTGCCAGTTGTCTTCCTGGGTACACAAGAAAACAATGTGTTCTATTCAAGGTAGAAGGAAGAAAGTGTGTGGCACATGTAATTTATTTAGACATGTGCATACAGGTCCACACAGACACACACCCATTCTGTTTCTATATTTTGGTTCTGTTTTGTTTCAGTGTGATCCGGGATTATGCACTTTCTCATGTAATTTTTCACTTTTTCCAAAGCATTTTGCCTTACAGATGATATTTAGAGATATTTTTAGGTAGCAGTTACCAGGAAAAAAAAGGCAAAGTGCTTTAACAGGCATTTAGAGTTTTCATCAAAATAAATGTTATATTAATACAACTGGTTCTCATAATTATATACATCATTCAGCCTGGTAATGTCATTGATGACATTTTTTTTGATCCCCAGTAATGGGACCAACTACAAAGCCAACAAAGATTTTTGTGTTGTTTTCATTCCCAAAGAAAAAAAAGGGGCCTGAAAAAGATAAAATCTTCTGGGTCACAGCAAAGAACCCATCTCTTTGCATGAATTTTACCTCAAACACACACATAAAAAAGTCTACTTCAAACAAACCACTACCACGAATGCAATCTGATCAATAAAGTCAGCAGAAGGAAGCCTGTCCCATGTCATCACAGAGGGTACACAGCGCCATTATTTAGGACACCTGGGGACAACGAGATCTACGGGTTTTCCCAGGGCTCAGCTGGTTGGAGTGCCACCCTGGTGCACCGATGTTGAGGGTTTGATTCCCAGTCAGGGCACAGACAGGAAGCAGCCAACGAACGCATGGAGGAACAACAAACCGGTGTTCCTCCCAGTGTTTCTCTCTCCCTTCCCCGCCACTTTCTTCTCTAAAAAAGAAAAGGAAGGGAGGAAGGGAGGGAGAGAGGGAAGGAGGAAGGAAGGAGGGAAGGAAGGAAGGAAGGAAAAATAACAGGAAAAGTAAATAATGGTCTTTTAGATTCTGTGCATGGGGGCAACATGACTGAAATTGATTATACAGGGTCTTCTTAAAATCCTCATGCTGCTCGAGATTTAATGTTAGAGCTTTGTTAAGTCTGGTGGTGGGAACAGTTAAACCATACGCGTCATGAGATAAGACAGCCCATTATCCTCTGACAGCTGACGTGGACTTCATTGCTGCTGGCCATGGAACAGTTTCCTCCTCAGCTACAGAAATCACTTGTAATTTCCTGAGGATCCAGAACCAGCAGCAGAGCTGTTCTGCAAAGGGTTCAGGGGGACACCAACCGTGGTCACTTGGTGCGGCTGGCACCCACGGGAGCAAAGTCAGTGGGGCCTCCTGGCCTCCTGTGGAGAGGACCAAGCCATGGAGATGCGCAGCAGAGGGCCCACCCTGGGAGACATGCATAAAAGGGCCCCTGCAGGGAATAAGCAGTTTAGCTATGCACCCCAGTCCCAGCCTTTGGTGCCCCCTGCTTAGGGGGATCCACTGAGATGCCACAGCGTCCAGACCCTGGAGAACATGGGAGCCCTCAGCCCCTTGGGACACTGAATCTGCGAGCTGATAACTCAGAGAGAGGCCCAGGGTCATGGCCAGGTGCACGGCAGCCCTGCTGGTCTCCACAGCACACAGCAGTGTGCACTCGTGGACCTAGACACACACAAGTACACAGTTCTGTGGGGTTTGTAATGAACACATTTTCATTTTTGGGGGGCTTTAGGCTCTGGGTGACAGTGATGTGTCGATGCAGGTCCTTCGATGGTAACAGATGTGCCTCTGGTGGAGGATGGTGATGGGAAGGGGCCCACGCGTGCGTGCAGGTGGCTGGTATATGGGAAATCTCTGTAACTTCCGCTCAGTTGTGCATTTTTAATGTTTAAATTAAAACAAACTTGCTTATACTTGCCTTTTTAGACATGTCCCTTCATTAGGATGACCTAAAATATATGGGTGAAAACTGTAAGGTGATTTTTTTAACCCTACCTTGAAAAAAGGCAGGTCTCCCAGACTCAAGAGCGCCGATCCGGGCGTTAGCGATGGCAGCCTTTCAGACAGAGTGGTTGAGAGGAAACACCCTTCACTGAGCCCTCCGCACTGTGCTGTCGTCCTCAACTTCAGCAAATCAGTTCTTCCTCCTGTTCTCCTTTAATTTTTAATAGCTCAGCCATCACCCTGGCTAGAAATCATAAAGTCATCTTTACTCTATCTCCATCCATCACTCCCCCCATTCCAACCAGTCAAAATAATCTGATGTGACTTTACAAGTCTCAAATGTCATGTCACCTCTTCTTCATGCCCTAGGCTACCTCCGTTCACACCCGCACACCCCAGCCCTGACCGCTGATGACTGACAGCTTCCCCTCACGCCCGTCTGTGCTCCACAGCCACCAGCTGTGCCTGTCACTCCTTCTCCAAACGTTGACTTCTTACTATGAACAAGGTTTGCGTGTGTCTCACTAAAGACACAAGGGTGGATGAGACACCTCCCCTGCTCTCAAGGATCTCACATCTAAAAAGCAAATTCCTTTCAGTCGCTCACTTAGCTGAAAGTTTTCAGGGGATCCCCATTGCCCGCAGGATGAAATCAAAACTTACTCGCCTAGCAGTCCACGTTGTTCATAATCCCGGGATGTGGTCCCTGTCCAACTTCTGTCTGGTTTCCCCCAGGCTGCCACTCACACCCAGGCTGCAGCCACCTGTAGGCTGTTCACCCTTCTAAGGCTCCCCCAAACCACATCCTTTGTACCTGGAATGCCCTCCCTCTGGGAAATTCTCGGAACTTTCTTCAGAACAAAGGAAATCTCCCCTGTCTTCTCCCCCTAGACTCAGGAGATGTCTCCTTCCTCTGGGCCCCCCAGCACTTCCCGTGCTGCTGTATGATTTCCTTGGATGTCTGTCTCCCCAGGGAATGGTGAGCCCTGGAGGACACGGGCCAAGGTACCTTGTAAGGGGTCTGCTCTCTGCGAGGGCCTCACAGACAGCCTGTCCAACCCTCCCAACAGTCCCAAGTGGCATTTAGAGTGTGGGAGAAAAGGCAGAACACAAGTTGGGGTTTTCCCGGAGGCGGCCAGTTGGGTCCCTGCCTAAGGGCCCCGCAGGACCTTACTTCGGAGAAGTCACAGTGACTAAGCAGCTCCCTCCCAGGTTCACAGGCTGAGAAATCTGGTTCTACCAGTGCAGAGACCTCTGCCAGTTCTACAGTCTCTCAAGAGAGGCAACACCCTGAGCTCACACTCAGAGTGCAGCGTGCATGAGCCAGCGGGCCAAGTTGGAACGTTCCAGAAACACCACAGACGTGTGTACGGGACGTGTGCATGCCAGGTGCTGAATGCTCTTAGATGATTTAATCCATTATCCCTCACAAGTAGGAAACAGGTACCATGAGTGTCCCCATTTTACAGACGAGGCACACGAAGGTCAGGTAGCTTGCCTAACTGAGGCCGCCGGCTAGGAAGCGGCAGAGCGAGAATTTGAATCTGGCTCCAAAGTCAGTGCTTCTCACCATTTCGGTGACCAGTGAGAATCGACTTCCGAAGGGACCAGTTATTCTCATCTTCTGACAGCAAGTTTTATCCCTGTGGGCAGGCGATGCACCAAGCCAAATAGGGGCCACGAGAGGGTTACTGGGTGAGCACGTCACCACGATTCAAATGTCTGATGGGGCCAGAGTAGCCTAATGCACTCCTTTCCACAAAAATACTACCCCACCTGTCCCCAGCACCCTCACCTGAGCAGTCCGTGGACCAGCGTGGACCCCTGCTGCTCCTCCCTGGGGTCTGCTGTTCCTCAGCTCTTATTCTGATGAAGAATTTCAGTCGATCTCAGGTGGCCTGAGAGTCATTCCACCCTCTAAGAGTGACACAGCACTTCTCTGCTTTGGTGTGTTTTATACTGATTTCATAGTTTACAGCTCAGAGAGCACTTAGCTCTTCCTTTTTTCAAGTTCCTCCAAGAGGCCTCTCTGTTGCCTCCTCATCCTGCCTCCAGATATTACTACCCGTATCTGAGCATGGTGAAACAGGGATTAAGGCCGCAGAGCTAGGCCCCAAAGCAGGACTTGAACCTGGGCCTCCAACTGCTAATCCTGTTCTTTCTACCTTACCAATGATTGAAGAGAAGAAACTGTGAGGATCTGCAGCTGTCCCCAGGCTGCCCGATCCGTGGGCCAGCCTGGCACGTCTGCATCCTTGCCACCTCACGCTGGCCGCAGCCACGCACCGCAGAAGCCTCCCTGGTGTCTTACGTTATGCACCCAGAGGGTCCAGCCAGGGCAGCTCCCACTCCACACCCCACACCTTGGTTTCTGTCTGCGCTATGCCACAGCCAGAGACCCTGTCCTCGCTTGCCACTCTACCCTGTGGCACCCACAACACTCACACTTTCCCTCTGTGGATTTGCCACTGTCTCTGTTCATCTTTTGCTTTGCAGGTTTCCTCTCCCTGGGCCCTCAACCCCAAGATTCATCCTGGTCTCCACCACTCGTGTTGGGCTTCCCATTGAGCCTGCTCCACCCGTTGCCATCTTCCCGTCCTCAGCGTGGTCTCCACTCCGCACCCTCGTGACTGTTCGGCACGCTGACGAAGTTTTCTGGATTTTCTAAGGCTACATGGGTTTCAGCTCTTCTGTCCCATCATCAGACCACCTGGCCTAATTTTTGGATCAGAAATATAGCCAATGTGGATTCACTGCACCTAGATGTCCTTTTTAGAATTGGTGCCGCATGCACAGGACACAAAATTCAAAGGGCATCAAAGGGTACAGAGTAAAAATTAAGTCTCTTCTTAGGCCTGTTTCCCAGGCCCACGGGCTCCCAGTTCCCAACCCAGACACAGTAACTGTGAGCTGTTTCTTACCCTTCCAGACAGAGGCCATGAATCCCTGACCTGGGGGATTGGCAATTTCTTAATGATTTATAAATTTTAAATTAATTTAAAGAAAGAAATTGTAAAAGTTTTGCATCGGTCTAACCAGCCAGATGAACACATGTGATTTCTCTAAATTGCATTTCAATTTTTAACATGTGCAGGTTTTCCATTGTTTAATCACAATATTATAAAAACTTAATTCTACTTCCTCAGATGGTTTCATACACTATTTCTTTTTTTTAATATATTTTATTGATTATGCTATTACAGTTGTCCTATTTCCCCCCTTTATT